>RANY01000772.1:0-17390 GCA_009805235.1 Neurospora pannonica FGSC 7221
GGCCGCCAAGCTCGCCTGCGGCTCGTACCACTGCTTCATCATCGACACCAAGGGCCGGGTGATCGGCTGGGGCCTCAACAACTACGCGGAGCTGGGCATCGAGGCCGAGGCCGGCACCGACGGCGGCTTCATCCTCAAGCCGCAGCTGGTCGACTCGCTCAAGGAGCACAAGATCGTCGACATCGCCGGCGGCGAGCACCACTCGCTCGCGACCAACGACAAGGGCGAGCTGCTGACGTGGGGCCGCATCGATGGGCACCAGGTCGGCCACCCTTCGGGTTCGTTTACTGAGGAGAACACCATCTTCGACGAGAAGGACAAGCCCAGAATCCTGGTCCAGCCTGCCGTCGTGCCCGACATTGAGGGCAAGATCGTCCATGTTGCCGCCGGAACCGATCACAGCTTCGCCATCACCGAGGACGGAAAGGTCTACTCGTGGGGCTTCTCGGCCAACTACCAGACCGGCCAGGGCACGACGGACGATATCGAGACGCCTACGCTGATTGACAACTCGGCGATTCGCGATCGCAAGATCATCTTTGCTGGCGCTGGTGGCCAGTACTCTATTCTTGGCGCTGAGCCTAAGGAATAAGGAGGGAGTCAAGGACGACGCCAGACGATGAACGAACGAACGGACGAGTTGGAAGTGCAAGGACACGAAACAAAGAGAGCTTGGAAGAGCTTGGAAGAGCGTGGGAGAACATTTGCTTTTGCTGAGCAACACTGGCTCCACCCATGACTGAGCAGAATATGTTGTTCATCTTTTTCACAAATGTTCGGTTTCACTGGTCACTGGCTTTGGCAATGGCTTTGGATTAAGGTCTTCTGATCTGGTCGGAACTCAAAAGAAAAGCAAGCGGCATGAGCATTTGTTGGTCGTTGTTGTTGGGGTGTTCTTCGTCACCTTGTAGACGATGAGAGTGTGTGTTGCTATTATAAACTGCTCAGGGCAGGGCGTTCCGGTGAGGGAGGGAGGGTATGGGGCGCTCGGTTGGCTGATGGCTTGTTTTTTTCTTTTACTTTTTTTGTTGCGTTTTACAGTTTTTTCCGCAAGGTCTGCTAGCGGCCTTTGCACTGGTGTCTTTTTTTCGTGCTACAACCACATTCATCATGACAGAGGGGAGTTTCGAGAGCTTTATTGCAACGGATGAATGGAATGGGCTGGAATGGATCTAGGGATCTAATAGATATTATGATGATCAAAACTCTTTTGCATTGCATTGCTCTTTTTTGACGTTTGTTTTCTTTGACATGGAAACATTGCTTCAGTTTCCTCTCGTAGCTTTAGCGAACACAACATCCATGGTTATATTCCCTCCCATCCATGCTACGTGATTCTACCAAGAGTCAGCTCAACGGCTTCATCCGTACCAATCGTTCATACCGTCCATCCTGTCCAGCCTACTAACCTAACCCAAGAACAAGGCAACGATTTTACTGTCAATGTTCTCTTTTTCTTTGCATCTCTATTTGATACCCAGTAGTAAGTACACCATACACCATTCAACCAGCCAACCCAAGCATACCCCCATCATTACCTAAGTAACATCTACCTCCCCTATCCCATTAACCACTATTCATTACCACTTTTTGTCCCCCCTCCCCACACACACAATACACCTCAATCACAACGAAGAAGCCGCCGCAACCTTAGCAAACGACCCGCTCCCCTTGCTACTAAACACGCTCATGATGCCAAACCCCACATAGAACAGCGCAAGCGGATACGCCACCAGCGCCCGCATGCTCCTCATCCTCGACACCGCGCAAAAGATGCCGCTAGCCGAGTACGTCGACCACAAGATGGCCGCGCTCGTCAGCACGATWCCSAAGGGGGTATCCATCGGCATCACGATACCCACCAGWCTGGTGGCCACTAGGGGCAGGAGGCAGTAACCCAACACAGAGGCGGAGCGGGCGAAGGTTAAAGTCGAGGGACCGGTGTTGTGGTCGTGGTCGGCGGCGGACATGGAGGAGGATGAAACGGAGGTCGTGGAGGGACCGGGGTAGGCGGAGTAGCCTCCTGCTTGCGCTCCTGGGACGGCGCCGCCGGGGACGTTGGGACCGGAGGGGGCAGAGGAGGATGGGGCCATTAGCGAGAGGATGACGTGCAAGCTGATGGAACCGAAGAGGGCGAGGCCGTAGATGTAGCCGAAGTGAACGCGACCGGACAACAAGAGGAAGGTGCCCATGAGGAAGAAGAAGAGGACGGGGCCGGCCATGTCGGAGTCGTCCATTAGGTGTTGGTCGATGCGGCCGAAGGGGTTGAGGACTGCTAGGGTCTGTTTTTTGTGTTAGCTTGGCGGTCCTTCTAGAGAGCTGGAGAGCGAGGAAGAAAAGAAAAGGAAATCAAAAACTTGCCTTTGACCGAATATGCCCAAAGTTAACACCGAGCTCCTCCAGCAGCGGAGGCTCGCCCTCGTACCCTTCCGTCGAAAAGGCCGCCAACCATCCGGTCCTCAGTCCTCCCTGCTCGCCCATTCGACCCGAAACGCCTCCGGCCGCGCTGCCACCGCCGAAACCCGAGGAGAAGCCACCGCCGGTTCCTACGCCATAGCCTCCGCCAGACGACGAGGGCCCGCCGTAGCCGTATGCTGCTTGTGAGGGTGTCGCGTGGCCGGACACGGGCTGTGTGTATGAGGAGGGGTAGAACTGCAGGTTCTGGGCGTTGGAAGGGGCGTAGCCACCCTGGTTTGGCGGTGCGCCGTAGTATTGCGACATGGTTGGTGATGTGATGATGATGTGGTCCGCTCTCGTATGTGAGGGGGTGTTGTGGTGGTTGTAGAGTTGTTGTTGTCGTTCCCCGATCGACAACAAGGGGGGGATTTGGGAGTCCCAGGGGCTGATGCTGCTGAGTAGCTGACGTAGGTGCAAACTGTTCAGTAGCTGCACTTGGGCGTCGTTTCAGATGCGCGTTCGTGGGTGAGAACAGCGTCGGAGATTGATGATTGGAATTCGATTCGGTGGGGAACGTCGGGAATCGATGAGCGTGGTGACAGCAAAAGTCCACGGCAAGTCGAAGAGTCGTCGTGATGATGTTGCTTCCTTTCAGATGTCAAATCGTGTCAAGTCGTGGTGGAAGCTTCCCGTCCCTCTTGAAACGGTTGGCGGCCAGCTGCTCGGGCCACTTGTGCTTCAGTGTTTACTGCAATGTTCAAGCGCTATGGTTCAGTGGTCCGGGCCCCTGTGAGTGGAAGCTGTGGTGGGTTGGTGCCTCAGGCGTCATCCCGTCCAGTCACAACTCGTCAGTCCCGTCGTCACACCCGTTGCAGCGTGCAGCATTGGATGTCATTGACGACAGGTCAAGCACATGGCCGGGCAGGCAATAGGTACGTACCTCTGTCACCTTGACGGGCTGCCGGAAGGATGCCAAGACTCTGCCGAAGAATTTCCGGCAATCGGCGGTCCGGCCAATCTTTTGTCGGCTCAATTTTTTGAAGTTCCTGTTGGCGGCGCCGTCGTTATCGGCCTGGACGGTTCGTTATCCATCGATTGATCTCCATCTCCATCCGTGTTACGGCATCCGACAACTCCCCCAAAGTACCTCTGCATCCGCAACGCAGACACCCATCTGCCAGCCCTACAGGCCCCCCTCAAACAACCGAACCCGGTCCATTGCTAGCCACTTCGGCGGCCAGCTCCTCTCCTTCATATAGTCACAATGGTATGCTATTATTTTCTTGTTTGAACAAAAAGTTGCGCCGCATTGTCTGCTTGCTTGGTTGGTTGCTATGCACAACCGCCTATCTCCGAGTTCCCGGACTTGACTGCCTCATATGTCCACTCAAACCACCATGACTAACAAAACCCCTCTTCCCAACCCCTCTAGGCCTACCGTCTCATCACCCAAGTAGTCGTCGTCGGCTCGCGCGTGCTCGGCCGCGCCTTCGCCGAGGCCTACAAGCAAGCGGCCGCCTCCTCGCAGTACCAGCGCGCGCAGCAAAAGAACGGTAACTCCACTACAGGCCGCGCCAGCCTGACCAGCGGCATGACGCTCGACGAGGCGTGCAAGATTTTGAATGTCAACAAGCCGGCGGACGGCGCGGCGGCCAACATGGACGAGGTGATGGAGCGGTTCAAGCGCCTGTTCGACGCCAACGACCCGGAGAAGGGCGGCTCCTTCTACCTGCAGAGCAAGATCGTGCGGGCGCGCGAGCGCCTCGAGGCCGAGATCAGGCCCAAGATGGAGGAGAAGCAGGCCGAGGAGGAGGTCAAGGAAGGGTGGAACCCCAAGATTTACAAGGATCGGTGATCGTCATGCGCCATGACTGACAGACACGTCTTGAGAACGGGAGATGAGAAATCTTTCCGGGAAGGACAGTGGTAGGGATGGTGGCAGCGGCGGCTTGGTGATGTTGGGGTTGGGAAAGCGGAACGTGGTCGGCACGCACATGCACACGCAGCGGAAGTTGATGGAAGGGGAAGCTACGGCTGGCTGCTACTATGGCCAAAATCGATTGTTGCGTTCCCTCACCTTATACGATGATACGACTTGGCGACAACGAACGAAACGACCAGCAAACGATGACAATGCCTCTTCTTCCTTCCATCATCCTTCGTTCCGGCCAGTGTCGCCTCGTTAACACCTTCATTTGGCTGTTGCCGGGCAAGGGATAAGAAAGGATATCATCGTCTTTATGGTATGCCTACTATCAGTCAACTTGTATGACCGACCGACGACGGCCAAGACGGCCAAGACCACTCGACCGCCCACTCTCCAGCTCCGACTTGTACAAAAAAGCACAGACATATAAAAACAAAAACTCTTCACTCGACTTCGGCAGGCCTGGCGTTCGCGGTTAGGAAGGGTATACAGGATTCGGCAAAGACAAAGGATAGCGGGTTGCCGGATGAATGGATGGATGGTTGTTGTCGTTTCTGCATATATTCATAGCGAGAGAGGAATGGGGAGGGCGATTCTGGCCCTACCACGTGTAATTCTATCACTTCTGTACAAACTAAAACATGGGTGGAGTATTGGCGTGAGTCTCTTCGTCGAGCTTGTGGTAGCAATGGCAATGTGTACCTATGAATTACTTGTTTGAGGTGATAGATCAAACGAACTGCGAAGTACACAGGTGAAATATTTCTATAGAGGTAGGCGAGGAATCAATTTTCGTTGTACCTGGGAGTTGAATCCTATCACCCACCTCTCTTGGGCCTACCAAAAAGGGAGGAGGAGAGCGGGTGAAGGTGACTGGTAACGATCAAACGAAACCACTAGTAGCTACACCGGGTATATTTGACTACCTATGTACCCTCGTCATGGCCTTACAGGTTTGAACGGCTGAACTCTATTTGTATGTCTTCATGACAATACTGGTACCAACGGTATCCAGTGTCTATATCTCCAACCGCATCGCTTGTTGTATCATAACGCTCGTGTGCTAACTACCTCTATACCGTGTTTCGCTCTTCTTTTCCGAAAGGAATTCCCCGAAAAAAGCCAACTCAAATCTAGAGAGAATGAAAACATGGCAGTCAAACCCGGACATAAACTTGCAACTTGTTCCATCGACTGACAATGATCCCCGAGCAAAAGTTTGCGCTGACTGCAGCAAGGTATCAAGAAGTTCAGGTATGATCACCCGTCCCACCAGTATCCGGGGTGTGGAACACGGTTCGTTCCACCCGGCGAAGTCACCACGATGGTTGGGATCGGCTGAACGCGTTTCATGTCGGGAGTTCTCACCCGCTCGGGAGTCATTGCCGGAGTCTCAGGAAGCTCAGTAACAGTAACGGTTACCTCAGGTGGAGGTAGCTTGAGTTTCTTGAAGGGTCGGGACTCAACCATAAGAGGCCCATGAAATGTCTCAGCAGGAGGGGACATCTCAAATATCTCAATACTGTGAGCGGAAATTTCGGCGGGCGCGGGAATGGAAATCGAAATAGGAATGACAGTGGTTTTCTGCTAGACCTTCCTCTTGATCAGTCCCTTCCAGTAGTCGAACCCGTTCTCGTCGCTCTGCAACTGGAACATAGTGCCCGTTCCCTTCCACGAGTTCAGTTCGATGCCGTCCTCCATGACCTCCTCGGCCACCAGGAGGCCTTGGTCCTTGGTGATACCCAGCACGCGGGCCTTGACGCCGTCTTCGTCTTCGAGGGTGACGATCTGGTTGGTGTGCAGCCAGTGTTTGTAGTATAAGGCTTCCACCTCGTCCGAGAACCCCTTCCGCAGGAAGTGGTCGTAGAGGATCTCGAGGCAGGTGAGAATTCTGGCCACCAGGCGTTCTATCTGGAACGGCGGTGGAGATGCCTTGCCGCCTCCTAGCATGCTAGCAGTCCACTTAAGAAGTGCATCGAGACTGGTCGTGGGTTGCGCGTTGTTCGTGTTGATTCCGATGCCGAGGACGACCTGATAATTCGGAGCGCTGTAGGAACAGTTGGCGAGGATGCCGCCAACTTTGACGTAGGCCGGCTCGTTGGGCTTGCTCGGATCTCGAACGTAAATATCGTTCGGCCACTTGATCTTGACGTCCAACTTTTGGTAAACATCATTCGCGTGATCGTACCCCTTGATCGCCTCGACAATAGCAATCGCCGCCAGGTAATTAAAGAAGCCTAACGGGCGTGAAGCGATGACAGTCGCTGGGTGGTTGATGACCGTTGACATTATCAAGCAGCCGGGGGGAGAGACCCAGACATTGTTGCCCCGGCCACGGCCCGCCACCTGGCGAGTGGCGGTAAAGGTGAAGCCGGACTCTAGTTTGGAAAGAAGTTGGGGGTTGCTGCAGCACGAGGTCAGTGTCTGGTCATGTGTACAGAAGTGTGCCTCCTCTTACCTCGAGAGCAAAGTATTCGTACTCGTGACAGTTTCCCCATACATCAAGTGGTTACCCCAGTTGAGAGTCGGACACCATGCGCCATGTGTCCCCAATGCTTGCTTCCATGTGCTGACCGCACGGCTTGATTCAAGCGTTCTGAATTCATCCAGGCTGGCGTAGTAAATGTCGTAGTCAAACTGTGTTCCTGACTCGTTCACCCCCTGGCCTGCTACCTTAGAGCCAACATTGATTCGGTAAGTACCTCTGTGAGACCTTCGTGGGTTGTAGTTCGTTGACCATGACCCGTCAGTAGTCCACTCGAGATGGAACATATCCAGTCCGTACTTATCTTCGAGCCAGATTCTCCCATCAGTTATGACCGCATAGCTTCGGCCCGTGAGGCGGTTTAAAAGGGATACAAAGTGGCTCCCCTGGCAGTAGATATTCAACATCGTTGTTGGTCGGGGAATATCATCCCACGCAGCCTTGGGAGAGAGTGACAGCCCCAGCTTGCTGAGACATGCCGCCAGGAATTCCAGTCGTGCACTTTCGTCCGCGGTCACCTCCTCTATAAGCTTGTCATAACCCGGGATACTAGCGTGCGGCTTCAAAGACGCGCCGGAGAATCTGAGCTTGTGTTAGCAGAAAACCTCCAAGGTGGTTCAAAGTGTCCTGCTTACTCTGGGTGTGGTCCTGTGAGTATGGCTCTGCCCTGGCCAACCTTGCAGAATACCACAGCGGCCTGTGTCTTACCAGACGGGAAATCGATATCGTCTGCGTATTCGGCAAGGATTTCGACCCCGTTCGATTCCATTTCCTCGGCGTTGAGAAAGACTCCGCCTCCATTGTAGTAGGATTTGAAGACATCAGGAGGCGCTTGGGCACCGGAGAATGCTGCTTTTCTCACCGAGAGCTTGGCAGCCCTCGCGCCAACTTCACGGTAGTAGTGAAATCCCTTAAACGCAGGACCACCGCAGGTGCCTGGGAAGAAAGCCAGCTCTCTGGGGCCCTTAACATCCTGGCTTGGGTCGTCGAGTTCAAACCAACACTCGGCGGTGCCATAGTAGCCTCCGGCACAGAAGCCCAAGTAAGCTCCTCCCTTGCGGACGTAGTCGGCAATGGCGCGGTTGCCGGGGCCGTTGAGGTCGCGACAGAAGGGGAGGTCGGCGCCACCAGGAAAGACCAACAGAGCACAAGTTGACGGCCAGGGATCGGTCTTTAGGGTTGATGCTGTGATGTGAGAAACAGCATACTTTGATCCGACGAGACGCTTCAGGGACTCGGTGCATTGGCGGAGACATTCGGGGGTTACTCCCGCTCCTGTATAAGCCGTTAGTCAAGTGCGTCATGGAATCTCAGTTGAGTCTCAGAAGACGGGCGACTTCACCTGAATAGATCAGGACATTGAGTACCCGCTGGTCAGTCTTTGGAGCGGTGGACATGGTTGCCATAAAGACAAAAGGAAACCGAGTCCTTGACTTTGTCGTGCTGCGTTTGTCCAAGATTGTGTGATATGGTTGCTTGCCTGATGCTGTTGTGTCGTGATACTTGGAGGGGAGAGATTTCAGGGTCCCTAGGGGATATTCTCGTGGGGTTTTGGGGTTCCTGCTGTGCTGTTAGTGGCTTGTTTTCAGGGCCACTTGCGCCCTTTTCCTGCACTGTCACCGCCCGTGTCCCGTCTTCAGCTCATAATCTGAACACGACCTACTCACACCAGCGAAGACACAGGGACAGTCAATACCGCGCCAATTCGAGAAAACGAAAACGAAGGAGAAGGGAAAAGCGGTTGAAAATGGCCAGCAACGACAAGGTGCCCGAGCAAAGACCGTCTGCGAGTGCTGCTGCTGCTGCCAGTCAGCAAGATGACGAGCCGGATGAATGGTAAGAGATTTATTTAAGTGAGCTGGTTTCCGCCGGTTCCCCTCCCCCAACACTCAACAAAATAACGAGCAATGGCCGCGGAGTCCGGACGGAAGGCACCACCTGCCGACACTCATCCCTCAGTTGTTCCTTCCCCTTTCTATCCGGCTCCTTTTTGAGTACCGTTCCTCTGCAGGTCCGGGCCGATCCTTCAATATTGTGTGGTAAGCTGACTTTGACTTCCACGCGCAGGGACAAGCGAATCTTCAGCACTGGGTGCGCCGGTAAGACCTCCCATCACTGCACCAAAGTTGTTTCTGGGACCTTCAACATGCTCTAACTTGTCCTTCTCACACAGACGAGAATGCCAAGTTGACCGACTGCTACTATGAGAAGAAGGATTGGAGGCTGTGCAAGAACGAGGCAAGTGAAAATCTTACCTCTTGCAAGTGTTAAAGGTACCGCTCATTGCTAACACATGGATTCCGGGCACAACAGATGGAGAGATTCAGGCAGTGCTGGAAGCTCCAGGGCAACGATAAGCGTACAGACACGAAAGATGCATGATCAGTTGCGATGGTCATACCTAGCAACCCCAACTTGTATGGACCAGGTGTATCCCATAGGCGCCGAAGTAAAGAAACAGAGACCGGAACTATCCCCTCAACAAATTACCTCTATAGCCCCATTGTAGTTTTAAGATCATGTCGAGTTATGAAGCTGTGGTGAGAACTATGGAACATCACTAACATTTAACTCAATTGGCCCTAAGCTCCCTTGGTGGAAATCTCCGCTTTCTCTCTCCTCAGTGCCAAGACTTGCTTGCATGGGTCGTCCTTACGTCGTGCCTGCTTTTGCGCCCCGCCCAGTCCAGTCCACCATTTTCTGTAAGTCGCATTCAGTTTGTTTACAAACCCATTCCTTTCCCTTGCCCGGAACAAACCACCGTCAACAACGAAAAAGTCCAAGGCAGCCGCTCGTCCACTACCTCGACCTCGAATCAACTTTCCAGACCATCTCGCCACATCCCTCCAAGAACACTTGCGCCAGACAACAACCACAATAAGTTGAAATGCGCTCCCAGGCTCTCCAGGCCGCCTGCCGGCCTCTGCGCTCGCCCTCTTCCACCCTTCAGACCCTCGCCGCCTTTCAGTCACGACCCATCACCACCTCCAGACCCAAATCCGCAACCAGCACATACACACCCAAGTCGTACAATCCCTCCAACACTGCCAGGAAGCCCGTCGCATCTTCGTCCACAGCCAAGCCCGCTGGCATCAGCACTCCTTCGGCAAAGCCTTACTCCCCTGCGCAACAGCAGCAGGCTTCCGCCATCGACATCGAAGAAACCCCCATCCCCGTCGTCCTTGACCCGCAAGCGGCTCAAGTCCCCGGCGCCACCATCGAGGACGTCGATCCCGAGCTTGCGGCGCAAATACCTACTCCCAACAACAACAATGCCAGCAACAACGGCGCCAAGAAGGGCGCCTTCACTGCTGCTTTGACAGGCAACGGTGCAAACGGCAACGGAAACGGAAACGGCGCGGCCCAGCAGACGATTGACTGGTCTTCGTCCTACCATGGCCTCTCGACCGAGGCGTTCAGCCCGGAAGTGGCCAAGATCCTGATGCAGCCGCTTGATCCGCTGGATGTGGAGGTCAAGCCCGATGGAATCATTTACCTGCCCGAGATCAAGTACCGGCGTATCCTGAACCAGGCCTTTGGACCGGGCGGTTGGGGGCTGGCGCCGAGGGGGGAGCTGGTGGTGGGGGAGAAGGTGGTGACGAGGGAGTATGCTTTGATTGTTGGTGGTCGGTGAGTTAAACTCCTTCCCCCCTGTTCTTTTTCCTTTCTCAATGCAATGCCTCAATATCAGGGTTGGATACAGTGCTAACAGACACCGAAAAGCTTCGTCGCCCAAGCCCGTGGAGAGTGCCAGTACTTCTCCGAGGAGACAATACCCACGGCCGGAGAGGGCTGCAAGTCCAACGCTCTGCTGCGATGCTGCAAGGACTTGGGCATTGCGTCAGAGTTGTGGGATCCCCGCTTCATCCGCGAGTTCAAGAAGAAGTATGCGCATGAGATCTGGGTCGAGCATGTGGTCAACAAGAAGCGCAGGCAGGTGTGGTGCCGCAAGGACGCGGATCCTTGGTATCCTTACCAGGTTGTTAAGAAATGAGCAGCTTGAGATGACGGATGAGAAAGGAGAGGTCGGAAGCTTGGATCGGTTGGGCCTCTTGCTTTCTTGACGAACCCAGGGAGTGTTCAGAGAGAGGTAGATGGTTAAACGGACAATGGGCGACGTTGGACATCCATTCACAAGAGGTCCCGCCCCATTTAGAGCTGTTGACGCCTGAGTGTCTTCACGGCCGGTGTTAGAGTAGAGGACTGGATGAATACCTTCATGACTTGGCATTGCTGGTTCTGGGAAAAGAAATCATGCTGGGAAAAGCATGACGAAAGTGGATATCACGCTGTACAATATGTAAAGGAGTTACTGATTTCATATGAATCCCATCTTTGGGCAAGAGTCCCATCTATTCAGTAGCAGTTCAGGACTGCACGACAGGAGGTTATGAGAAACAAGCTAACTCGTTGTTCTGCACAACGGAAAAGAACAATGTACAAGAAAAACCACCAAAGTCGACCACCCCAAGAACGCCAATTGTACAACTCCAAGCGCCGCCATTTCAACCATCTCGAGCCTCAACCCAACCGAGTCGCAACGCGTTACCCTCACTGGCAACCACCACCACTCTTACAGTACGAAGAACCACCAGCACCGTTACCCGCGCCACTAACACCCTCACCATCCACTTCCTTCGGCACCTCAAAAGCCAACTTACTCAACTTATCCGCCGCATCGTACACTCCCTGGCCTTTAGCCAGCAGCTGGCTCGGCGTGCTAGCATAGCTGGGGGGCACATCCAGCACCGGGTTCCGGGCAAAGAAGTTGCGCGGGCGAAGCAGCAGGGTCATGGGCTCGGCCGGCATGACGGGGAAGTCCTCGGGCGCGGGGAAGTGGGTGACGCCAAAGGTGTGCCAAACAACGACGTTGGTGTTGTCGATGGACTCGGTGCCATCGCCGATCCATTCCGGAAGACCGCGCGAGGGCTCGCCTGAGGTTTGGGGGACGTGGCGGCCGGCGGGCCAGAGTTGGTCGTCGCGGTCTATACGGTAGGTGCGATATTGCTGTTAGTACGGGCTGGGATTCTCGGAGGCTCGGAAGTGAAAAGCAAGGCAAAGACGAAGACGAAGACACAGCAAAACAAGATGGACCTACACCTGGTAACATGGACCGAATGCCTAGCGAAAGCAGCACGCTTCCAGACTAACGAGCCCTCCTTGGGCAGCAAGGGCGGCACCTCGCGGCTGACAAGCTTGTAGCTCACCGGCTTCTTGCTGTACGGGTTCAGCTTGTTGGGGTTGCAGATCTCCCAGGTGCGCGAGGTCTGGGCGATGTAGTCGGTCTTGGCCTCTCCCGTGGTGGCCAGCTTGGTGCGCTTGTTGTAGAAGGCATTACCATAAAAGTTCTCCTTGCTGCCGAGGGGGGCTTCACCCGGGACAGCATCGGTCACGTACACGGTGTTTTGGGGCCCGTCGACGTTGGCGTCGATGCGCAAACAGAATAAGTGCTGGTGGTTGTGCGCGTTGACACCGGTATAGACCTGCGTGCCCCAGCCGTGCGTGTCCTCGTCGGGATCCATGGCGTACGTGTTGAGGATGCCCGTCAGCTTGATCTCGGGCTGGATGGTGCCGTCCTGGTGGAAGGTCCAGGCCACCACGTACTCGTAGTTGGCGGCCGTGAAGATCTGTTGGACGATGAGCTTGCGGCCGCGCGTCACGATGACGGAGTCGTCGCGGAAGTCGGTGTGCTTGAACAGGATGCCCGCGTCCTCCTCGTGGATGCAGATGGCGTTCTTGATCTTGCGGACACCGCCCACGCGCGTGGGGAACTCGGCGTCGAGGTAGTGGATGGAGCCCTTGCAGTCGCAGCCGAGGGAAAGGCTGTTGGTCATGTAGCCGGCGCCGTACTCGCCCTGGTCGAGAGCGTGTTTGCGCTGGTGAGGGTGTTCGGGGTTTCCGCTGTTTGGTCTGGTTAGTACCTCTATCCCATGTCTGAATCCTGTTTCTGGATCGATATCACTTACTAAGGGACTACCATCTCAGCCAGAGAAAGTCTGTAGAAGATCGGCCTGACATTTCCCTTGTCGTTGAAAGTGATGTTGTTGAGCACGATACCCTCGCGGTAGTTGAAACCGATATGGAACTTCCAGTTCTGCCACTCAATCTCCCTGCCGTTCAGCTTGAACGAGACACCCTCAGGCTGGGTGATGTTGATGGGCTTCAAGTTGTTGCGGAAACCGCCCCTTGCCTCGATGGCAGCCGGGTGATAGTCAAACGCGGGGGCCTTGCTGAGCGGCCGGCGGATCTTGGGAATATCGATGGCAATGATCTCCTGCTTGTCGGCATCGTAGATGGGGCAGAAGTCGAGAGGATACTGGTACTGGCAGTTGTCGAGCTCGGGGCGGTAGTACATGAGCGCCTGCTGCAACCGTACCGAGCTGCCAAAGCGCTCATCATAACCGATTGTCCAGGGGTCGCAGTACACCTTGTCCATGTCCTCTTCGGGAATGCCGCTGATCTTGCACTGCTCGATGACCTTGGGGTCCTTACGGACGATGTGTTCGACAAGCTGGAGTTCTTCCATGGTGATCTAACCCACTTGACGTTAGCCATGTCCGGTATCCAAAGTTGGGAGACAACACTTACGATTGGTTGCTGTCCTTCAGCCCACTCCCATGAAAGGATCTCGCCCTTGGCCGGATCTACTAGGCCATCGTACACCTTGCCACCGGGTGCAATGACAACGACGTCCGCAAGACGCTTTGGTCGGGGTGCGTTGATGGGATCCTCGAGCCATGCTGTCATCCTAGCCTTGCGAGGCTCCTGGAGGGAAACGACGTTAAAATAAACATCGCCGTAGGTCTTCTTGACTGTGAAGATGGTATTTTCGATCTCCTCCCGCGAGAAGGGGTCGAAGGGGTGTGGGAGAGTGGTGTCGACAGAGCTCATCTTGATGGATTTTGCCCAGAACTGTGGCTGTAAAGAGAAGAAGGTATTGAAGATTGGAGGGAGAAGAGTATGAATGCTGAGAGGTAATGAAGATCTCAACTGGTATATATAAGAGTGTTGGTGATGAAGGGGAATATGATCATCTCGGAGTGTCTTGGGGGATGACAGATATACTTGTATCCTTCTTCTTTGCCGGTTTGCCCCTCATCTTCTTCAGCTCGTCCTAGTTCGTCTAGGTAATACACATCTCGAGGTCGATAGGTATATAGAATCTTGTCATTTGTCAATTGCTTTCCATGGCAATGGCGATAAGGTTGGTCTGGCAGGTAAGTGGGTGTGAATATCGGAATTTTAGGTACCACATCACTAACTAAAATAGCCGGATATTGTTAGCAAAGCAGTTAAGCAAGGTGGTCACTTATCGACCCAACAATGACGGTCGTTGGTGTAAGTCACGATAAGCCCTATCAGCAGAGGCAACCGTTGCATGTAAGTCAATGGATTGACAAAGAATGCTACCTCCCAAGGCGACTTTCTGCCAATTACGACGTCGCCGATGACGGACATTAATGTTGAAGGTTAGGACAGCACCAAGCAGAGGGGTGCCCTCCGATATTCCGAAGGGGCCAAGACAACCGGCGCTGTTAGTGCACCACCTGCGCAACCGCCCGAGCCCCGCATTCCGTTTCCACCTGCAGCGGCACTTCCACTTCCGCAGGCTATCAACAATTTCAAAGTGACACCTTGGACACTCAGAACGACTGTGGTAATGCGGACTTCTCTGCCAGTCATGGAAATTGTGTTCATAGCAGGAGATGGTTCGGATTGTGCTACAGGTACGTAAAGTCATCCTATGGAACTCTAGAGCCTCCCATTGTTCACCCGTCAAGGGAGCAGCAAACTGTCAAGCGTGCCAGAACCACTCCTCAACTGAACTGCTAGGACTCACATGTTGCCTTCCCGCTGATCGAAAGTTTAGGATCACCAAAAGATATGTTTCATCAGACGCGAATAGTGTCCCCAAGCTGATCTTATCTGTGGATAACCTCGCCAACCCACGGTCCGACGACAGCGACGATGCTGCAACCGATGTCGAAAACTTCCCCAATTCGGAGTTTAGCCTCCACCCGCTGCAAGGAACACCCAGAGCCAGCCGAATCCGGATTAGCTACTTGCCAAAATGGTCATTTTAACTTCCTCGGGCAACTTTCTCCCCACGCGCCTTTCCGACTTCCCCCTTTCCAACCGCGTGGAAGATGGATCCGGCTCATGCAAGACTCGTCAACTCTACAATGATCTGGGCCCATCACCACGGGACCTGGAGATGCCTGCATGGAGATATTATCTTGGAGATCCGATAAGCAGACGTAAAGAAATATTATAATCTCAAAGCCGACCGAGCTCCACGGACCCGGGCCCAGGCCTTCGAACACCGACGATGCCTGGCTTGTTCTTTGGAAGTCTTCTTCGGATATAATATGACACGGTCGCCTTTTGGGCCTTTCCGATTCACGGCTGAGCTCCAACAATAGGACACTGTGAAAGATCCCACCACGGAGTACGCGGTTGATGATCGTTGATCACCAAAAGAGGCAGCTTCTTTGAAGGTTTCAACGCATGTCGGATCTCAAATGCAGAGATTGATGTGAGAATTCCCATTCAAGAAGTTCTATGACTGACTGTGATTTGTCCTAATGTCAAAGATTCGAGTCCCCTTTCACCTCGACGACACGAAGGAGACACCACAAGAGCGGGGACGACCAAATCCAGGTTCCACAACAACGACTTCACCTCGACCCTTTACAACATCCAGTCTCGAACTTGAGTCCCTCCCAATCTTCGTCGCCTTCGTATCACCGGCCTCTCAGCTCCTTTGACGACGTTTACTCACAACAGCTCATCCTCCCTCTTGCACTTCCGCCCTCCACTCCATCACCCAACAACAAAATCAACACAACTCTCATACGTCTGCCCCGCCCCCTCCCCAAACCAAAACCACTGCAAAACACAAACCCCTGGCGTCCCACACTCACTCAGCACTTCCCCATCTCTCGGCAGAGTCACGCTAAAAGCAGTATTATTCGCCGGCAACCTCGATAACCGTTCATCCGCGTACGAATCGAACACCAGCAACGGCTGTCCTCCGACAATGGAGTTGGTAGCTGTGTTGACGACAGACACGTTACAAGGCCCTTCGTGCGGGATGGGGATGGAGGCTTTGAAAGAGATCGTTTGACCCGGCGTGAAGCGTTGCAGGAGGGAAGGGTTGTCGGTGAAGAGGGCGCCGCGGCAGAGGAAGGGGTTGCCTTTGAAGTCTGGTGTTAGTACCTAGGAACATGACAAGGAGGGAGGGGGGTAAGTGGGTAAGCTTAAGAGGTGGTTGTGGCTTACAAGAGGTGGACGAAGAAAAGGGAACAGATTCGATCGGCATCGTACCGTCAGCGAGGATGGCGTTGACGGCTTGTTGGCCGCAGGCGCGAGCCATTGCTAGACCTGGGAGACGGGCGGGTGGGGAGGTGATGTTTCCGTGGGCTGTTGCGGTGGCGACGAAGCCTGCTGCCAGCAGGACGAAGGCGGATTGTTGTATCATTTTGAGCAACTGTGCAAGATGACTGCGCTGCTGTGGCCTGCGACGGTATGACAAAGTAAGGGAGTGACCGGCACTGGAGGAAGGTAGATAAGGTGAGTTGAGAACGAGCGTGATGGACGCGATTAAAGATAAGTGAGTAGAGGGCTACGTGAAGTTTTGAGCAGGACTACAAAAGGGACCTCATACATTTAAACCTACCTAGGTACCTTACGTATGCTATCTACTACACGCTTGGGATTCGTCCTTCTGCTCATCTCATATTCTCTCCTGTGCTATTCCGAGATGAGATGGCTTACAGAAGGATGCTCGCCCTTCTCACAAACTAGAAAAAACCTTCAAGCGAACGATGTGCTTTGACCGTCAATGCCGCTACAAGTGCGCTCTATGAGACGTTCCATATTGTCGATGTTTGGCGCTTGTTGACGATTCCGTGCGTCTTCCGTGGACTTGGATACACAAGCGGTTTACGCAAGGATGCGCGGACAGCCCCTGAGACCCCAGCCCGGAATTCAGCCTTGAGGTTACCAAGATCTGGCAAGATCTGATCACCGCAAACAATTTGCAAGGTTTTAACTCGCTTGTAAGGCTGATTGATGTGGCTGTAGTAGTGAGACAGCGTGGCTATTGAGCCGCTTTGTTGTGGACTGGTGTCGATGCTTCCTTCCGTCGTGGGCAAAGGGGCGTCTTGCGTGGAAATATTCCTCACCTCCATGTCCCTTTCTTCTCCAGACTAGATTTCTATCAAAATCGCAAACCCACAGCAAGGAAAAGAAAGAGATAACCAAGTGCCCATGCTTTCCATATCTTCTGACTTTCTTTCTTCCGCGACGCACCCCTTCAAAACGAACACTCCTTGCGGCCCCTCTCCCTACTTGTATGTCTTGTAGTTAGTTCGGACGGAACTTGTGCCAACGAACCTCAGGTGCCGTTCCTGCCCTCAAACCAGAAGGCCAACCTGGACCAGACAACCACATCGGACGACAGGCCGCGCCCGCCCGCCCGCTGCCTGCCACCCGAGCCCCGAGGCCCGAGCCTCAGGGCAGCAGACCTGGGACCCGGGACCAGACCTGGACCTTATAAGCTCATCCCAAGCCGCTCTT
>RANY01000773.1:0-17422 GCA_009805235.1 Neurospora pannonica FGSC 7221
TGCCCGCCCGCCCGCCCGTCCACCGGAGGCAGAGTGCATTTTCTAGCGCTGCCTCTTCGGAGCAACAAGGACGCACCGCCCCCCGACCCCCCCATTTTTTCTCCGCCCGGCTTCCATTCCCAAACCGTCTCTTGTACCCCATTCCTTCCTTTGCTCCGTGCGCACCTCTCGGTCGCCATTCCGATCTCCTGCCCTTTTCCTACCCCCCTCATTCCCGTGCAGCCCCGTGCACCCCCCTTCGACACCCCTCCTGCAAACGGAGCCAACGGAGGCTTTTTGGTGGAGACTTGGCCACCAAAGCTCCGTGCCCAATTGCGGACTCCTCCGTCCTTTCTGAATCACCATTACACATTCGCCCAGCTTGGCACCCCCGCCCCCGCCGCCGCGTCAGTGCGCGCAGAGGGGATGCTTTCGGGTTGCCGGCCCGCCCACTTTCCGGCACCGGCATCATTGTCTGCCCCACCTTTTCCGCCCGGGTCCCCGATACGATAAGATAAGCATCCATCGTCAACACCAACGGGAAACATCGCGAGTTGTTCCTTCCTTGGTGTTTGCAGCACCTACCACCTGCCATTTGCCCTACAAGCCACAAATGTTTCCATTGGCCCCGCAATACCCTTTTTGTGGTCTGGCCACTACCAAACCTTCATTGACATTGCCAGCTATATATCTGGCGAGCATCTCTATCTGTCCCTCATAAATGCCATCGTTCCCATCATTCCATCTCTCGTTGTCCCTCTTGCATAACGTCAAATCGAAACATGACTAACAAACATACTTGCAACAGACTCACCCCCGAACTCCTCCAAGAATGCGAGCGCGTCATCAACAAGACTCTCCCGGCATGTGTCGCCTTCCACAAGCCTTCCTGCCTACAACAACTTAAGAATGCCTCGATGGAATGGACCTTGGTCAATGCACTCCTCACTACAGCTGCTCGCCACTCCCCGGCCATGATTCGACGTTATGGAGGACAACTCGGCGGCGCAGGCGCTGCTGAGCATTTCGCCCAGAAGGCCGGTCAACTTGTGATGCAGTCTTTGGCTTCACCTAGCCTTGCCGACATCCAGGCCCTCTGCCTTCTCGTCATCCACGAATGGGGTTGCAGAGAGGCTGTTCGTGCCTACATTTATCTCGGCCAAGCTGCGCGTATGATCCAGATGTATAGGATTGTCTCCGCGCAGCAGCGAAACTCCGACCCCGACCAGTTTTTGCAGGACGAAAGCTTCCGCCGTACTCTATGGCTCATCTACATCCTCGACTGCTTCCTCACCAGCAGCCCCGGCCGTCGCCCCGCACTATCGACCCACGATGTTGTCGACATCGCCTTGCCCTGCGCAGATATGAACTTCAACTTTGGCAGCCCTGTCGTCGTTAGAACCATTGGCGGCGCCGCACCATCCCACGCCGAACCCGGCGCTGCTCTCTCGGAGGTCGGCGAGTTTGGTCACATTGTTTTGGCCACTAGAGCCTGGCGCAATGTCGTCGAGATGATGACCACCACCACTCTCGAAACCTTCTCGGACACCCAGTGCCTTGCGTTGGAGGCTGATATCGATACTCTCCGCCAATCGCTTCCTCCCCACTTTGCCGACAAGCCCGGCCAGATCAACCTTCACATCACCATGGGTAGTGGCTATACTTACGCCATGATTCACTGTCTCCTTAACTGCGGGACCATCTTCGTAAACCGACGCCGCATCCTTCAGGTGGTGACGGACGAGAACTTCACCATCGACGCCTGGCGCATGGCTTCTCATACGCACATGCAAACCGTCGATCGCATCTTCGCCGCTTCCCACAGCATCATTCACTCCCTTCTTGCCCTTGAGCACGGAGCCGACAAGGACATAATGGTGTGCTTCCCAATTTTCATGCTCTTTTCAGCCTTTACCGCCGGCTCGACTGTAGCATACCTCACCCTCAAGGGCCTCGCTCCTTCCACCGTCACCGAATCCGCTAGCAGCATTGTTAGAGACAGCTTGCGCCTCTGCCAGGATGGATCCGAGTCGTGGCCCCTGGTTACGCCCTGGGCTCGTCACCTCACGGTTATGTCGAAGGTCTTGCGCGATATGAAGGTACTGGGCCGCGATCGCGAAGCGCGCGAAGACAGCCGCGCCACGATGCACGCCGCCTCTCCCCACATTAAGGATGACGTCGCCACACCTCCCGATAACACCAACCCCGAAGCCATGGAGTTCGACACCGTCCAGCCCAATAGCATCGGTCCTGGATCGCAGGGACCCAATGCCGCTTCACCCGGTGCTCCCACTCCGACCATTGAGGGAGCAGGTGGTAGCGAAGTCGGCGAAACCCCCCTCGTCAGACGTCCCGGCATCACCACTATTAACGGTGGATCGGTCGGCGCGGTGGATACCAGGGTTGCAACGACTAGCCCGCCGCCGCACGCGACGCCGGTGCTGCAGCATCAACAGATGAAGGTGGACTCGCCTAGCGCGCAGTCATCGGTGTCGAACCAGGGAGGGGCCAACGCGCAGGGAGCGAGTGTTCCTCCTGGTGGGGCGGATGCTGTGGACATGACGGCTAATGAACTCTGCCAGGCATTTGAGAGGCAGCTGTTGGAGTTGGATGATTTGGCTGCGTTTATGGGCGGTGGTGTTTGAAGCCGTCATTCTTGGTTGATCTCTGCGGAAATGTGTATGATACGATGACTTGGTGGACTTGGACTTGTCTGTGTCATTGATCGAGTGGTGGATGCCCATGGCATTCTCTGGGTACTTACTTGTCTGCCCTTGTTTCTTTTGTCTTTCTTCTTCTACCTGTTCAGGATCAGAACTGTTGTAGGGCGGATTGGCGGCATTGTCTGCCACGGAACGATTGCGTTGTGGTTTCGGTCAGTCAGTGACATGACCCCGTGGATTCGGTTGGTGTTGGCTTGGTTTGGTTTGGTTGGTGTTCAAGGAGTTTTTATGACGCTTTTGTCGTCGCTGTTGATCATCATGGGAGAATGCTCTGGCCTTTGGGTTGCTTCAATGTTATTTGTCTGAAGTTTGTATCTGATTCTGCTTAGTTACTTTTGAGAAGATAGGACTTGTATGTCCGCTTGTTCGTTTTAGCGATTGTCGTATTCATGAGGATAAAGACTGTTTACGCTGCTTGGTCGTTTGACTTCCTCTGTCTTTGTGCGGTTGATCCGATGCGATGTCTCGGCGAATGCTCTGTCTTTATCAACCAAGCTTGTCATGGTAAGATATGGATGAATATATCGGGTGTGTACTAATCTCTAGCAGATAAATCAGAGTTGCACTAAAGTCAGATGCTACAACGGCGACATGTGTGATGTATGGCAACCTTGAACATGTCTCGCAACATTTCCACCCGATATTGACCCGATACCTTGCATGGATCACGTAGTTGTCTGAACATTGAACAACTACCGACAATCACCGATCAACACCGAGAAGCGATCAGCGGTCTCGTGTACCTTTCTCCAGATTCCAAAACTCCACGTGGAGACAAGACAAAGGCACGATACATACTAAGATCGGTGCCTGTCGTTCTACACGTGTACACGTAACGCTTCCAAGTTGCAAGCTCCACTCTTTCAGAGTTTTATTGGCCCATCAGTGACGGGACCCTTCTTATCCAACAATTCGACCCCCCTTCGCGCGTAATTCCTTCCACTGGAGATGGCTTCAATGCATATTACCTGTACCATTGCACTTCGTTATATGATCCAATGGATTGATGTCAGAAGGATTATCAAAGTAATGGTCATTACCACCCTCCACATTTTTTTTTCGTTTTGTTTCTGCCAAGATGGTTCAATGGATGGGCTCTTGGTCCGCGCTGCGGTTGTTATTTGAAGCTTCTATTTGTTCAGACACGGCATGAGACAAGGATCAGTAAGGTAGACGTCCGAGGCAAAACACAACGCCGGGTTTTCGGCTTTCGGTGGTACTGTAGTCGGTGGACCCCAACCCCGGATAATATTATCAAGAAATCTCGAAGGCTGGGCACTGGAGACTGGAGAAGCGCCGGGCCGAGACCGAGGGGGCGGGGAACCTTGAAAGTGTTTTGGAGATTAGCGTGTGGGGGAAATTCCACATTTTTGACTCGCACACTATTTTACTACACGATATTTGTCAGATCTAGATCGATACGAGAGAAAATGCAACGAACTAGTATATTTGAGGCCGGTCTCTTCGCCGTAAACTTTGACCGACCGACACAAGCCGATATCTTTTGTCATCTGCAGCAGAAACCTTTTCGCAAGAGACGGTGCGTGCCGGCTGCTGCTGTGTCACTGTTCACTGTCGTGACATGACATTTGGAGACAGTTGAGGACTTGGAGCTGAAGACTTGGAGAACATGGGGACATGTAATGGGGGGCCGGTGACATCAGAGGCGCTGGCACCTATTTGGTTCTCTCCCACCCAAGATTCGTAACTTCACAAATCCTTTGGGTGATTCTTTATCCAACCCCTTGTCTACCTATCACCACTACCCCAAAGGCGGCAGACGTGATTCGGACGGATAAACAAAGCCGATGACACGGCGGCTCACCGGCACCGGCATCTCTGCTCCTCTGGCGGGAGAAAGGATCTCGAACTCAACTGTCAGGACCATGACCATTCGGCAATGATTGACTGCCCCTGAATGGCCAGAATGAGCCGACGAGCAATGACTTCAACATCAAAGAAGCTGGATATTCAAAACCGTGGAAATCCATTGGCCACCGCTTGTCATCGGCACTGATGCCGATGCCGGTCTGAAGTCCTCGGGTTATGAACAGGGTTCATATGGCGCGCCCCATAAACGACGTAACGTGGGTGTGGGACACCGTCTGCAGAGTCGTCTACGCTAAGCTTTCCTGACAGGGTTAGTTAACAGTGCAGTTCAACTGCAGTCAACTGCGGCTGCCACCTGTAATGGACCAGTGCTTGCAGCTTGCATGACGACCACGACCGGCCGACCACAGAGCGAGTCAGAGAAAAGAAGGTGCCATGTTGTGTCGATCGCTTGCCTTTTTCGCCTTGGGGTTGCGAACTAGTGGAGGGAAGAAAAGAGCAAGGGAAGACAGAAAGGCGGGGACGGTTATGGCTGGGTTGATGACACTGGCCGAGATAGGACTGGGAGAAGAGATTTCTTGATAACGGAGTATCTTTTTGAGTTCCTTGGCAGGGTGTTATATGGATGTGGTATCCCCCCTCATCAGTTCATCCTATTTACTTCGCCTCTTATCTTTCGTCTGAACGCCCGGCGGACTCCAATTCCTAGACGCGGAGACCCCGCCATTTTGTCTTACATCGATTCTTACCTTCGACCTACACACAACAACCGACAGCGACCTATGATTTAGACACCTGCTTTCAACGACGCCGTAATAGGCGTCTGGTTCTACATCGATACCCTCTATTACGATAATACCTGAAATACATCCGTCCACCTCTTCCGACAGTTCGCGACACAGACCTACCGATTCCGATACCGACACCGATTCCACAATGGCGTCGTCCCCCGACCCCGAAAAAGCGGCCCCACCCGGCACCGGCGCTGGCGCAACAAACCACCACCACCAACATGCCGAAAACAACGGGATGAATACAATCATTGACGAAAATGGACACGAACAAGCACCGCACCACGGCATGTCAATCGGCCAGTACATCAAGACTCGATTCACGACGCTTAAGCCGGCGATGCGACCGGCGCCGAACCCGATTAAGTTGTTGAGGATGATTACGGGGCGGCAGTGGGCTTTCTTTGGGGTTGCTTTCTTTGCTTGGGTTAGTTTCGTTCTTAGCTTTCCCATCACCGCTTCGTTCATCCATTATCACCACCTTTTGCGTTTCCCCCCATTCACGTCTTCCTGAAATTCCCACACATTATCTTTTTCAGCTCCCGAGTGTCAACATATCACTTCCCCTTGCAACCTCAAAACCACAATCCCACAAAACTCCGATATCACAAACTCCCAAACATACACCGCCGGCCCACTCCATCTCCGCCGCACTTACACCAATACTAACACCATCCCCAAAATAGACATGGGACGCCTTCGACTTCTTCACCGTCTCCCTCACCGTCGAAGAGCTCGCCGAAGSCTTCGGCAAGACCAACACGGACATCACTTGGGGTATCACTCTCGTGCTCATGCTGCGCTCCATCGGCGCGATTTCGTTTGGCATCGCGGCCGATCGGTACGGAAGGAAATGGCCGTTTGTGGTTAATAATTTGCTTTTTATTGTTTTGGAGTTGGTAAGTCAAATCTCCTTCTTTCCTGCTTCGTTCCCTGTTAGATTGATGGTGGGAGGAGTTTGGGCTTTGGGGTGGTGGGTGCGGTGATTGCGATGATGACGAGATTGGGGAAGAGGAGGAAGTGGAGGTGATGTCATGGGATGTTCCTGGTCATGGGATGTTCCTGGATGATGAAGTTGGGGTGAAACAAGATTCCCCCGCAATTTCGGGAGCAACCGAATGTCATGACTTGGCAAAAGCATGGCAATGCATGGCGTGTGAACGATGCGCCAAGATTGCGCCCAGGAGCGCCATTGACGTCTTGGCTTTTGGCTTCTGACTTCTCTGCATGGAAGCGAAGCACGTTTTTGCTTGGAGGAAGCTTGTTTTCTTTTCGGCGTTCCGGGAAGACGGGGTCTTGGCTTTGACACTTTCAACCAACCGCCATCCCATCATCACCACCACACCCATCACCATCACCACCATCACCATCCTAGCAATGACTCGTCTACCCTTCGGACGCACAATCACTAACACCATGACCAGGGCACCGGCTTCTCCCAAACCTACTCCCAGTTCCTCGCCTGCCGCGCCCTCTTCGGCATCGCAATGGGCGGTCTCTACGGCAACGCCGCCGCCACCGCCCTCGAAGACCTTCCCCCCGCCGCCCGCGGCCTGATGTCCGGCCTTCTCCAACAAGGTTACGCCTTCGGTTACCTCCTCGCCACCGCCTTCGCCCGCGGCCTCGTCAACACCACCTCCCACGGCTGGCGTCCGCTCTTCTGGTTCGGCGCCTGCCCGCCCGTCTTGATTATTGGATTGAGATTGATGCTTCCGGAGACGGAGATTTACGAGCAACATGCTTCTGTTCGCCGGACTGCCAGGGCGAATGGACAGGATAAAGGCGGGGTGTCAGCTACATTTTTGCGCGAGGGTAAAGTTGCCCTCAAGAAACATTGGTTAATCCTGATCTACCTGGTCCTCCTAATGGCCGGATTCAACTTCATGTCCCACGGCTCCCAAGATCTCTACCCCACCATGCTCCGCTCGCAATACTCCTTCGGCGCCAACGCCGTCACCGTCACGCAAGTGGTCGCTAACCTCGGGGCCATGTCGGGCGGAATCGTGGTCGGTTTTGCATCCCAGATCTTTGGTCGGCGCATTTCGATCATCGTCATGTGCATCATCGGCGGCGCTTTACTCTACCCCTACACCTTCATCTCCTCGCACGCCATCATCGCCCCGGCATTCTTTGAGCAATTCGCCGTCCAAGGAGCATGGGGCGTKATCCCCATYCACCTCATGGAACTCAGTCCCGGAGCRTTCAGGACGTTYGTSGTTGGTACTTCTTACCAGCTCGGAAACCTGGTGTCTAGCGCGAGTAGYACCATCGAAAGTACCATCGGTGAACGCTTCCCCCTTGCCAAAAACGGAGGAAAAGTGGAGAGGTACGAGTACGGAAAAGTGATTTGTATCTTTATGGGATGCGTGTATGCGTATGTCATTCTTTTGACGCTGGTGGGGCCGGAGTATTTGGGACGGAGCTTTGATGTGAGTGAGGATGAGGATGTGAGGGAGGTGGCGGGGGAGGAGACGGTTAGGGGGGCGGTTTTGGCTGCGCATGCTGCGCATCATGGACATGGACAGGGGCATGGTGAAAGGGGTGGTTATGGAGGGGATGGGGTGGGGAGTGGAAGTGGAAGTGAGGGTGGTGAAGAGGCTGCGGCGGCTGGGAAGGCGCAGGGGAAGGAGGTTGAGAGGGTTTAGGATGCTTATCTTTGGGTTTTTCCTTACTGAGTTGAGTTGGGGGAGGAAACCTGAAGGGGTTTGGGTACCTGGGAAGGGAATGGGGGATGATGATATGCGTGATGATGCAGGCGAGTTGGTGGATATACCCTCGTTTTCATGATGTGGATGATTAGTTTTCGGTATATGACTTGATACTTTACGCAATTGACGGGAATTTTGAACGTAACATCTTTGGGAAGAGGCCGATTTGATCGTGGTTCCGTGGATGTTCTTGTCAAACGGTTGCATGTTGTCCAATCGTAATTTTCAAGCTGCGTTTCGGAGGAATGACTCCTGTTTGTCCCGTATAAAGAAGAAAGAGCTCTACTTGGAATAACCCGAAGTAAAGAGAAGGAATACGACAAGCTTTGCCTTTTTTTTTCCCACTAGCAAAAGACCCGGGAACAATCACAATGAACACAGCCGAAAGAGCAGTGTACATGCTTGACCATATATTCAAACGTGTAATTTACATGCGACCACTGGAATAAATGATCCATACAGCTGGATGAAGTTGCAGAAGGAAAGGTTTGGTTGTGGGGATTATAATAGGCAGGATGAGGGAAGAGACTGGGTGGGTATATATACCCTTGTTTCTTACGATGGACATGATTAGTGATGGACACACGACTTGCGAGGATGTTCAAATTCCATTCTGCGACATGTACTACTCCTCCACTTTCAGTTTGTTCAGGAACTCCATGAGCACTTTCCTGGTCTTCTCCTCCGTGTCTTTTGGATGGGAATCAGTGTTCCACTTCAAGTCGTGCTTCACCGATTTAGCACCTCTGCTGTTGACYGCCCCCGGCTTCACGGGGGATTCCCAATGCAAGGGTACGAACTTCCACACCCGCAGGAACTTGTGGTCTTCCGACTTGGCTGCCATGGTTTTGAAAGCGCGTCGCATGGTCGCCAAGCTCTGGAGATCGTTGGACCCCACCGCCGGCTCAGTGGGTGCCATTGACGACCGCGTCAATCGGTCACAATAAATCAGAGCCCCTGCCAAGCCAGCCGCCAGCGCTGTCGATATTGAACTCCCACCCGCTGGCACTTCGCTCGCGTAACCACGTCGGCTGCCGCTGCCGCTTTGCCCGTTCTGTCGCTTGACGTGGACAGACTCGTCTCCCGGCAGCAGGAAGTCGCTGTTATTCGCCGATACCCAAGAAAGTCTTGCACCATCTCCCGTCGACGCCCCGATCTTGATGCAATGCCCTGTCCTGCCGGGATACGTGTTGTCATCCACCATCGGACCCTCATCGATGCTTGAGCAAAACATGACAATCTTCTTGTCTACGGCCTCTTTGAGGGCATTGTCCAGCCCTTCGATGTTGCTGCTCCCCGAGTCGATGCTCCAGCTCATCGAGATGATGTCCACGCCCCGGTTGACCGCCCAATTAATGGCTTCGATGGCGCTCTGTTGCGTGAACCCACGGCGTCCATCGTTCCTCGGCACAGGTTCCAACTGGGCAATGTAAAGTCTGGCCACGGGGCAAATGTCGCAAATGAGCTGGGCCATGAGCGTGCCGTGGTACCCGGTGGGCACGTAGTAGGCGCCTTGCCAGCGGCCCGAGCCAGCCTTGTAGAACGACTCGCCGATTTGGATCCGATGCGAGAAGACGTCGAGGGTGCTATCGATACCATCGTCGATTATGGCAATCTTAATCGGTGCGATCGATGTTTTAGGCTTGACGGAGCGGAGGAACGTGGCAAATTGCTTCATCGTTTCCATCCATTTTGGCTCTCTGAAACAGTGTTTGGGTTAGCCACGGCATCAATGGTCGGAGCAAGTTTGAGAGTAGGTATCTGGACGGGCGGTATGTCGAGAAGTACTGACCTTGAAGCCTTTTCGGAGCTTGAGCGTGCAAAGAGGGGGAGATCCTGGGTGGAGATATCAATTCCCCAGGACACTTTTACGTTAGGTTTGTGTTTCTTGAGTTTTGATTCGAAAGTCTTTCGATATTGCTTGAATCTTTCCTGAGTATCGAGGCCCTATTTACATGAGATTGAAGAGTTAGCTACCTATGTGATGCTAAACGGCAGATTGTCATCATCGTGCGACTGCCAACTGGAGCAGAAGAACGGGCACACATACCTCCCTGACATATATACGGACCTTTCTTAGCTGAACGAAGTGCGTTAGTCTTATGAACTAGTGTATCCTTGCGCTTGAATCACACTTCTTACCTCCTTCAGCTTAGGCAGCCCCCCTTTGCTTGACCACCCAACCAGCACGGCGTTATTCCCCGACGAGTACAACGTCACGTCCGTCACATTCGGCGCCGAAGACGATATGACGTCTATGCAAAGATCTACCCGGCGCCAGTTCCATACCCTGACATCTAGACCCATCATACAGGTTTCGATGGCTTCGTCAGAGTGGGACAGCTCTGCATCGTCCATGACAGTTACCTTCAGGACGGATTTGACGTGGAGGCTCTTTAGCCAATCGAATATGGTGCACATGTGCTGAAGACCTTTGGTCCTTTGAGTGGGTTTGCTATGGGTGTTGTGGTGTTAGTCTTGGAATTTTCCGCCGGGGGAGATTGTTGGCATTCAGCACTTACCCACTGCCCATTGATTCGGTTTGCCGTTGATGATTAACCTCCACATTTCCACTGGCATCATCGGCATCGTTCTCGACAGTCAGCCGCGGCAGAGCCACATACTTCAGCCGCCCTTCGAAGTGCAAGACATTGCCAAGTCTGATGAAGAAGTCCTTGTTGATTGACTTGTATGGCAAACCAGACAGATCAAATTCGATGGTCCTTTCTGCAAGACACATGGCAATGCCGCCCATTGTTAGCTTCTGCTCATGTCACGATTCTCATCATTCCTCCGAACCGCTCCAGAATTATGGAAAAAATTTGACGTACCACATCCCACCTTGTACAGAGCCATCATTGCCGTCCTCCGATCGAAGTTGTCTATGACATACTCGCGGATGTAACTCAGCACCTCATCGTCGTTGATCAGTTGGACCTCTTGGACATAGTCATGAAAAGGCTTATCCTCGTACTGCCGGGGTGAAGCACCCCTCATACAACTGTCTTCAGTCAACATCTGCGGAGACTGTACGTCTTTCCGTAACTCCTTGCTTGACCCCACTCCCTTGCTTTCATCCTCTTCATCTCCGTCTTCTCCTTCCTCGTCGGATGTTTCATCTTCATCTTCCTCTTCGTCAACTCCCTCAAACCCTTCCTCTTCCTCTGCGTCGCTTACTGTCCCTTCTTCATCTTCTCTCTGTTGTACTCCATTCGGTTGTCTCGCTTGCTCATTGTGCCCCTCTCCCTGTTGTGCTTCCTGTTCCATCAATCCATCAATCTTAGCCTGAGCTGGAAAGGGGTATGCTTTTTTTCATCCTTGGTAAGAAGAGCCTTGGGATTTGCTTTGATTAGTTCGCGGACAATGGTTAACTGACAGTAGTCACGTCGTTGTATACAGACTGATTTGCCATCTCCCTCAGTCGGTGTGCCATTTGCGTCCTTTGATGCGTAGGACCCAGGTGCTTTACCTGTTGTAGAGGAAGCCCCAGGTCCTATTTGCTTCCAACCCGGTAGCAGGCCGGTGCAGTCAGTGCTTGAATTGTCGTGGGTTGAGGATGGGTCTGAAATGGTTAGATTCCAACTGGTCGCAGGCTGGCTTCCAGGCTGGGGGCGAGAGTTGGGTTGTTGAAGAACCCGGCGACTCACGGCCTCGCGGAATTCCTCTTCGTTGTCCGTGAGCTGTTGGTCCGCTGCAAATATTTGGACTGCAAAATGGAGCGCCGTCCATCCCTCTGTGTGATCACTTTTGCGGCTTTTGGCGGTAAATATGTCGTCTTTGATCTTGGCCAACTTGGACGTTGTCATTTCCCCTTCGCTTTCCGAACCCGAGTCAGAATCATTTGCAGTATTCTCGCCGTCCTTTGCGTTGCTTGTGGAAGCTTTCCGCATGATGGCGATGATGGATTCGGTGAATGGACTCGCGGACATGATGGCTTTATGCAGACAGTTGAGGCCAACCTGGTCAGATTGTTGCAGAAGCTTTCCCACAAGCCTCGGAAATCGATGTACTTTGTCCAGTACCAATTGGACAAACCCATGGTTTTGGTGCTCGATGGCCAAGAGGAGTGGAGTGTCGTCGTGCTTTGTTCTGCACTCAAGCAGCTTGGAGTTGCGCGCGAATGCCCATTTGATGAAATCCTCGTACTGTCTGAAATTGGCCGGATCCTTTGCCAACTCGTGAAAGACTTCTCCGTCGACCAATTCGTTTTCAGCCTTTTTGTCGCCGCCTACGCGATCCTTGAAGTCCCGGAGGAATGTCACCCGGCTACTCTTATCATCGAAGTCCACCTCTTTAGCCTTCTCAAGGACTTGTTTGACAGTGGGAAGGCCCTTCCGAGTCCTTGGTGGATGGTCTTCGCGCTGTCTAGGTGGGCCTGTTCGGATGCTGTTAGGCGCGGGCATCGTGGGGGTACCAGGAAGAAGGACGACGGCAGTTCGATAGGGAAGTGAGCAGAAGGACCTCTGCCCGCGTTCAATGGGAGACGCAAGCGATTTGAGAACACTGCAGAAGGCTTGGTTGCAATTGACATCGGATTCGGGATAGACACAAAACGTCGATCTCAAAATCGCTTCAGCCGGTACTCGGTAAGTGTTGTAGAGAGTGGTTTGTAAGAATTGTAGGAACTTGAATGGGGTGGATTGAAAAGATGTCAATACGGCCAGAAGGTAGGGAAAAAAATCCGTAGATGAAGGCTGGTAGTCGGGAACGACCGAGTACAGAAATTTGTGAGGGCTGAAGGAAATGAGACTGCACCAAATATGCCAAACGAACAGCAGATCGGAAATGGAGGCGGAGTGATAGAGCGATAGACTCAGTTGGCATCCAGAGGACAGGGGGCCGTTGTTGCACTGTATTCTCGGTAATACAAGGTATCGAAGAGACTCAATCGTGTATAATACAATGCATTACTTGCACYCGTAATCATCATATCGTGTCCGCTGTCAACAGAGGTAGCCTTATGCTTGTATAAGAAGTTGAAGCGTCAGTGTGATCTTCTCCGACTCAGACTCCAACCTACATCTTTCTTCAGCCATACATTCCCCACTATCTTCCAGTATTGTGCGTTCATTCAAGGTTCACCATACACACATCTTCCAAGTGCTATTCTCAAAGAAATCAGGCGCTCTTTGACACCATGGAGGAGACGTTCACGATAACCCGCGGCCTGTACGAAGATCAGTCACTGGAGGCAGACTGCACCTCGTATCACTTGAGAAATCCGGAAGGAGAGGACTTTCGAACAGTCTTTGCAGAAACGCCAAACAAGAAGTCCAAGCTCAGCTACAGTAGCCAGTTGACTGAGATACACCATGGAACGATGAAGTTTCAAGGCAAATCTTGTCCTGCGACGCTTATCATGTTGGAATTCCGTTTTCACTCCAAGCGCCAAACAAGCCGGTACAGATCAGTAGATATCGACTTGGTATTCCGCAATGGGAATGGGGTCGCGCGTAAGGATCCCGAAGTTGTCGGGATGGCACCGGAAAGACAATACCACCTCAACAAGACGACTCATGAGAGGCAGACGACTTATGGGGCATCGCTCGGGGCCAACATAGGTCCGGGAGGGCTTGCCGCTGCCGAAACGGGTGTCAGCTGGGAACTTTGCACAAAGTGGACGAAGGAGTGCAAGGCCACTTTGACTGGGGAGTCAATGTTTTCGCCAGAGTCGACCTGGCGAAATGCGTTGCAGTGGTCGATGAGTGAGAACGACGGAGCCAAGGATGGGATTCCGACCTTCCTGCAGGCAGCGGTTTTGCTGAGAAGGAACAACGACGAGCCATTCACCTGCCAGATGATCCTCAGAAGCGGCGCGAACAAGGGCCAGAAGTTCCTCCGCTTGTCAGACAAGTTGACTGATGAGGACAAAGACATTGACCCTATAACGCTGGATCCCCGAAGACCGCAGCTTGAAAGCAACCGAGCCACCGGCATCCAACCAGAAGACCTGGGACATATGGAGACTCTCCTGGAACGGATTGGCAGATACTGCAAAGTCAGCTTTTCGCAGACCGACCTTACTCCCTCCGGCGCCGAGTCTCTGGCTGTTTCTGGACCCGCGGGACACGTTCGGGTGGACGAGATAATCAACGAGTTGGTGGTATCAGAGGTGCCCAACATGCTGTCGAATGTTACATCTCTGGCGGATATCTCAGCATCAGCGTACAAGGGACAGTAAAGGGCGAGCGGGGTGGACGCGTCGACGCTTCACATGGTGCTTTTGGCAGCCCAGGAGGCAGCTGAGGCGGCAGCAGCGGCAACCAGAGCTGCCACAAAGGCAATGGAAGCAGTGAATGAAGCGACAGCGGCGGCAGCAAGAGCAACCAAGGCAACCAATCTCCTAGCAGAGGCCACATCTCGGATGGTTAATACCTGTAATGGGGAGTGCTACCTGCCATGGCACCAGGGGAAGAAGCAGAGCGGGATGCTCAGCGGCTGGGGTTAATGCGAGGTTTTGGAGGGGGCATGTTGCAGCTAACACAGTACAGCTGACAGCAGGGGCAGTGCGGCGCTTAGGTACCTCCTTCCACCACTATCGAGAGTTTCAATACATACACTGCAGGGTTACATGAAAAACGACCAAGTATCTGTGGTTGTTGCGTTCAGAGAGGATCGCACGTCCAGAGACATGGGATCACCACCGCGCCTACCCCGAGTCGCAAAGGATACCTCTAGGTGATTTGGAAGGAGGGGCTGCAGTGCCTGCAGATACTTGTCATGTACCGCGGGCATTCTCTGTGTCTGTGACTGCGGGGTTCCTGCCTTCTGGCCACGACAGGAGACGTACGTACCATTCGTTGTGGTCTCGTCATTCTTGATTTTCCCTTCCACTTTGCTGTCTTCGACTCGCCTCCCACTTTCAGGAACGTCCGTAGATTCTTTCTTCGCGATTTCTTCATCCCATAGTCGGTGGTCCGACACTCCAACAAGATCTGTGCCGCCTCTCAAGCCCTTCGTACCGACACTTCTCTTTACCTCTTCCATACCTCTACTCTCTTCTTCCTTACTGTCGAGCTCCTAGCTATGCAGTCTCACTCCGTCACCTCCCCCAAGCCACACGAATAATCACCAAGATCGCCTAAGGGCTTTTTCCTCACGCCATGCCGTCCTGGAGGCCTGTGTAAGTGGCTGTCTAAGTTTTTTGACTGTCGATGTCGCCCTAGTCGATCATGTGTTGTATTGTATGCACACATGAACTGGGCCTACCAATTGAGTGATAGACGGCTAACATGCAAACCCCTCTGCAATTAGGATTGTCGTGATCAATGGCCTTGACGATCTGGAAAGCAACAATAATGACTCGACAGCGACAAGGAGCTCCATCCAATCTAGGTCAATTTCCGACCTCTTGAAAGATGCCAGAGTCAGGGTCTTTGACTTCCTCGACAAGAACGCCCCGCCTCCACGTGTCAATGATGGTTACCTTTTTTCATCATGCTCAAAATATCCTTCGCCAGCTAAATGGCTCTGATGAAGGCTCGCTGGGTGTAAGTTTCACCGAACGGCACATCGTGATGACAACTTTATGATTTCTGACAATGAATCCTGTACCCTCCACAGAGCCATGACGATGCCGCTCCGGTGGTGTTTCTTGCTCACACCACAGGCGCCGCATTGGTCAAGAAGGTAACATCAAACTCAAAGGCATTGATATTCAAGGGCTCATGAACTGACTCAATACATCTAGATCTTGCTTTTGGCTCTTCAAGATCCTTCCACCCAGTGGCTTGCTGTCTGGACAGTTGCCGTTGTGCGTTTCTCTTGTTAACCCAAACTGAGCGCGAGCTTTGCTGACAAAAGGCTGCTGTAGCACTTTGTTGATACACCCATCCACTATGAGCAGTCCAAGTGGGAGCATTACGTTGTTAGACTCGTTGCCAATGACAGAATGAATTTTTGGCACCTTTCTGGTAGCCTTGAAGGGTTGCCGAGTGCGTTGTCCCAAGTTGAACTCGAATTTTCCCTCATCTCGGATGCATTCAACGTTCATTACCACAACACCCCAGAGTCTGTAAGTGCACATACCCGAGCTACATAATCTTCCAGTTAGTACCGCAACACAATTGGAACATGGACAACATTACTTACCGGAACATCAGGATGCCAACGCAAATTCACATGCCTTTTGGGGCTTCCACGACAACGACGCGGAATACCTTGACATGTTAGCTAGCATTCACAGGGTCCTTTGCATGGACCTGTCGGAGCAATTTAGAAGTAACTCGGACTATGCATTTGTCGGAAAGCAATGTCTCCCGACGCTCTACTAGGGCCTTCACTGACATTATCTTGTTTGGATTAGAGATGCGTCAGCCATTCTGGATGGGTTTCCACCAGAGGTATCTTGCAGTTCCCGAAGCAACCTTGGGCTGGTTGATCCCAGATCGCCAGCTTTGCAATATTCTCGGGGGCAGCTTCGATCATGATGACTCCGATTTCAGTGCATGGAGGGCATCTTCCAAGTCAGAAATATTGCTGGTCATCGGGCCCCCAGGATCCGGAGCCAAAGACTTAGCTTGTTGGGCTATTACGACACTGCAGCCAAAGCCAAGTGCGCATAAAGCGGACATTCTAATTTTGAGCTACGACTTCGATTGCCAGGACGTGAGACAGAACACCGAGCGCTCCCTCCTTGCCTCACTCATTCAACAAATCATCATCCTGAGACCCGACAGCTGTGGAGATATCGAGGCGCGCCGCGAAAAGATATCCCAGTCCAACATGCCTTATATCCCGTGTAGCCTATTATGGGAAATGCTCAGAACTCTCCTACAGATCGTTAGGGCTCGTCGGGTATTCTTGATCATACACGCCGTCGATCAATGTCTATAACGGTTGTACCAAAGGCACATCCAAAGGAACCCCCACGGACTGTTGCACGCAAACTAGCAGACCTCTCGCTCGCATGTCAAGAATCATTGGCCACACACATTAAGATCCTCATGACGAGCTCGGAATCTCTGAATCTAGGGCGAGAAACTGGCACGCGGCGGCTCGACCTCAGCAACGACGGCTGTAAAGACATTGTCCGGAAAATTGCCAAAGGAAGGGTGTCGTCCATCATCTCGCAAGTGCCTGCTTGGAGAGATCTCGAACAAGAGATTCTGAGAAAAGTTTGCGCAAAGGAACACACCCATCTCCAGACCATGCTCAACCTCGGCATCTTGGAACAAAGCACAATACCCGCAACGAAGGAAGCCATACAATCTTGGTTATCAAAACCCTTACCTTTCAGCGCATGTCACACGGACATCCACCATGACTGAACTGTCGAGACTGAGGCTCAGCTGAACTGCACAGCTGAGAGCAACACCCGCAAAGCTGAGAGCAACCACACTGATGCCTCAGGCATACATGCTCGGCCTTCCTTCGGACAGACTGTTCAACC
>RANY01000774.1:0-17394 GCA_009805235.1 Neurospora pannonica FGSC 7221
CTTCCCAGCGGCGGGCCCAGCAGTGCCTGCCAAGCTTTCAGGAAGCTGCAGCCCAGCCCAGCCAGTGGAACGAAGCCCCGGCCCCGCCAAAGAACGCCATTAAAGTACGCCCTCCGCCGTCAGCACTTTGCCTGCCCCACGATGGCTCTACGGCGGGGTAGATGCTCCCAGCATTTAGGGGATTGCCCGTCACTAAACTTCCCTTCCAACGTCTACACTTGTAACCTCCCACCTACATCACGGAATCAATATCCCCAGCTTCCATCAGTCACCGCATCTAAAGCAACGAGTACAGTCAACTGCAATACCGACGGCGAAGAAGCCCACCCTCACACTGCTTAGAACACCCAGCTTTCACCCATCATGGATACATCAGCGATAACAGGAAGGCCAGGCACAGGCACCGGCCAAGGATCGCCAGCAGCCCCAGGACAACCCATCTCCAAAGCCGGCCAGGGCATCCCGAATCTACGAGACCGCATTCCCAAACTAGAGCCCCGGCGACGGAGACAGGAACCTTCCAACCCGACTCCGGTACCAGAAACCCCCACCCTCCCTCCTCGCCCGGACCCGTCGACCCTAGAATTCCGGACGCCCGTCCGACGGATTCTTCTCCGGAAAGACCACGAGCTCTTCCTGGCCTCTCCCACCTACAATCTGATCCTCTCCTTCGTCTTCTCCCTCTCCGAATCCGTAGCCGACACGCCCATCTCCGCCATCAAGGACTCGGACCTCAGCGAGCCCGTGAAGACCATCCTCCGCATCCTCGACGAGACCGAAGCGCTGTGCAAGGAGTCGCCACCAGACGACCAAGGCGGCTCCCGCTTCGGCAACAAGACCTTCCGCCTCTTTCTCGACAGGGTCAAGCAGCGCGGTCAGCAGTGGCACGCCGCCTTTTTGGGAGGGAAACTCCCAGAAGCCGCCGTCACCGAGGCCTCAGCCTACCTCAACCAGTCCTTCGGCAACCGCACGCGCATCGACTACGGCTCGGGCCACGAGCTCAACTTCATGATGTGGCTGCTGTGCCTATACCAGCTCTCTGTCCTAGACAAGTCCGACTTCAAAGCCCTCGTGCTCCGCGTCTTCGCCCGCTACTTGGAAGTCATGCGCCTGATCCAGATGACGTACTACCTCGAGCCAGCGGGCTCGCACGGCGTGTGGGGTTTGGATGATTACCAGTTCCTGCCGTTCCTGTTTGGGGCCAGCCAGCTGTTGCATCACCACTTTATCACGCCGCGGGCGATTCACCAGGAGCTGACGCTGGAGGAGTTTGGGCATGATTTCTTGTACCTGGGCCAGGTGGCGTTTGTCAATAGTACCAAGACGGTGAAGGGGCTGAGGTGGCATAGTCCGATGCTGGATGATATCAGCAGCGCTAAGAACTGGGAGAAGATTGAGGGGGGGATGAGGAGGATGTTTGTGTCTGAGGTGTTGAAGAAGTTGCCGGTTATGCAGCACTTTTTGTTTGGGTCGCTGATTCCTGCGGCGGAGGGTATGAGCGAGCAAGATCCCAACGCTTTGGGCAGTGAGGAGAATGAGGAGGAGGGCGGCGAGGTGGAGGTTTATGATGATAGCGATGGGAAGAGGCATGTGCATCAGCCGACTGGCTGGGGCGATTGCTGTGGTATCAAGGTGCCGAGCAGTCTGGCGGCGGCGGAGGAAATGAGGAAGAGGGGACAGGTGGAGAGTTTGAGAAGGATACCTTTTGACTGAGGTTTGAGGTTATCTACAAGTTTGAGAACTATCACAACCGTGGGACATCTGCTCACCGACTCGAATATCAAAATAAACACCAAAGCCCCAAGGTCTCTAATGCTCATACGATCATGCTCATGAACTGTATATATATGACGGGAAATCCACAGGTATTATAATGAAAAGACGGTAAAAATATAGTTACCAGAGCCAGCAGAAATCAACTTTGGGGGTGGATACTTCCTTATGACTCTTTCTTCACAAGCTGTCATCATGTTGAAGGGGGTATTCAGTCTATTCAGGGATTGAGCAGTGCATTGATATTTCGAGGAGATGAAGGATCATGATGGGTGTGGAGCGGCTGATAGAAAACAAAGAGGGAAGGGCGGAAGAATCATATCACGTAGTCGAGCGTCGATTAACAAGCATAGGTATTACAGTAGGTAAGTCATGACAGGCAAAAATCACGTTCCTTGACGAAAGTCATTGCAGTTTGAAGATGATATGAATAGAACTAAGCGAATCCTATAGAGCGCTCATGACCCACTCCTCAAAGCCGTGGGGAATCCGATGATAACATACAGTCCAGTCCAGTTCAGTCCAGTTCAGTCCAGTCCGAACCCCCAATAGTCGCTAAACGAAACGAGCGAAAGAAAAGAAGAAAAACCCGTGATGAAAGCGACAGATTGACCTCATTCATGATGATGGCTGAAAACGAACCCTCCACACATTCATCGCAAGGTGCTTTGCTTTACCCAACGCACAAAAACGGCTGCTGCCATAGGCGTCCTTAAAGACACCCATGCAGAGAGGGTATCGAAAGGAATAATTCCATCCCCACCAAACGCCGCCAATATTTCCCAATGGTTGAAAGAATTTGATGCCGATATGCTTGGTAAAAAGGAGAAAAGACTGGAAAAAAGCCGCCGTCCTTTATGCAAAGAAGATAAACCTCGTCCTCGTACCCAGATCGGATTCGCCGGGCGCATCTGCCTGCCCGGATGTCGCTGCTGTTATGGACGTCGTTTCTTGGTACTGTACCAGACCAAGAGAGACACACCAACAGGTCCGAAAGGTTTAATCCTCCCAGATAGTCTCCAAATCGAGATCCTGCCTCCTCTCGGCACCGCAGACACTCCACCGCTTCCGCTTGTCTCTGGAACCAAACCCTAGCGTCCTGCCTCGCGACAAAGCATCCGCACTCGCTTTGCTTTTGGCATCACCGCCACCTTCGGCCGCCTCCGCTGCGGCCTTCAGCTGCGCAATTCTCTCGGCTTCCAAAGCGGCCTCCTCGGCATCTGGGGTGTCTGGGATGGTTTCAAGACTGGAAATACTGGGGCTCCTGGATCTCATGGAAGTGGGTGTTGAAGGCATGGAGGTTGTGTAGTAGTTGCTGGAAAATGAGTCGTAAGCTCGGTAAGATGGCGACGATGCGACTGAAGAAGGAGTTGATGGTATGGATGACAACGATGTGGTGCTGGCATGATGAACAAGTCGTAAAGGCGAAGAAGGTCTTCGTAGTCGGGCCGTTGAAGTTGCTGTGGATGTTGACCCAAGGGTTAGGTTTGGCGAGCTGTTTCTCTCGGAAAGCTGCCTTTCATGGTCATGGACCGAGACGCGAGTTGGCGAGGAAGGGAAAACGTCGTCGACTGGCTTGCGCAGGGGACGAACCCGGCTCGGCGACTGAGCAGGGCTTTGTGGCCGGATATGTGGTGAGAAGAGAAGATGGCCGGATCCGTTTACGCCGGGCATAGACTGAGTGCGCGCCATGGATGGTGCTAGGTTTACTGCTGACCTCGACCTGACATGAAGCGTAGACAGCGGCGAGGAGGCGCGAGGGCGATATGGAAGCGTGGGAGTTGACCAAGATGGCGAGGTGGGGGATGCTGGAGAGGGGTCGGTTGATCGGCGAAGGGTGGGCGGCTTGCGCAAGTAGTCGAACTCGGGTGCGTTGACCCTCAAACTGGGAAGAGGAGAGGGGCGGAACTCCTCCATTCGCTCGGTCTCTGGGACGGGTTCCATGATGATGGGCGTGGCAGTCGATGCTCTCTCGAAACCCGACCTGTTGTTATCTCGACACAGAAATCATGGACTGGCGCAGAAAAGGATGGAATACAGAAGACGTGAGCGAAATACAACGGGTATTTCTGTGATTTCTGAACCCGGGAGGCTGTCGCAACACACTGCACTGGGCACAGCAGACAAGATATCCTTGTCTTTTCCTCCGAGACAACAATGCTTGGGACCGGGTCAGGGTCGGGGTCGGGTTCGACGTGTGGTTTTCTTTCTTGGCCTGGACTGCAGGTCCCTGGCGGGCTAGGTGACCTGGATCTGGTCTCGGTCACTGGGACGGGGATGGGGTATCCAGTCTCCAGTCTCCAGTATCCGGCGATGTATCCGGTACCCGGTCAATGGAAAGCCCTGACGGTAGGTGCCGTGCTCGCGACAATGCCTGCGAGCGAGCCTTGAGACGGTGAATCCACGCCTGAGTCGCACAGGGGGGGAGAGGATTCTGTTGACGTGACGGTACTAAGAGACTGAGTTTGTGCTCAGTGAGAAAGAGAAAATGGAAACTTTTTGGGAAAAGAAGGCGGCGGGCGGAGGTGGTTTATTTGCTGCGGCACGGCAACCGCGACGACCTGGAACCTTTCAAGGGACAGGCACCTGCAACTGCAACTGGCAGAGAGCGGACGGCGAATGGCGACGACAGGATCAGAACCTGAAAAGGATAGGGCCGATGCAGCTGGGACGAGAGAGGAGTTCTGGAAGCTACCTAGCCCGTAAGTGTACTTAAAGCGGGCAAATCCAATGGCCAGGGCAATGCAAGTGACAAGAAATGCTGGTCGATGCGTCGAGTGCAGTGCGCTCAGTGGGCAAACGATGGCCACTGCACCTGTGAATGTGAATGGCCAGCTTTGGTCAAGATGAACCTGGAAGTTTGAATCGCGAGTGATGAATGGTGCAGCGATGAACAAAGGGAATGGCACGAACAGGCAATAAAAACCCCTAGAGGCAGCCTGGTGCTGTAGCTGAGTGAGTGATGGTACCTGTCTGACCTGACAGTCTGACAGTACCGGTAGGCAGGAGGAGGAATCCCAGGCCGGCGAACCAGAGTGGGGAGAGTGGAGGAGGCGGGGTGTCTTTACCCGGCAGCGACGCGTCGGATGCACCAATCAAATGGCCAGATACTGGCCCATGATGGTCAGTGGAGCGCCCATCCTGCCATCAAAAAGCAGCCCCCAAAGCAAACCCATGAAACATCCGCACAGTCGCACACCACCTTCCACTTCCTCCTCCTCCGCCGCCGTCGCTCTTGCGCGCCCTCGCAGTCAGAAAGCCGGAAGCCGCAACTGGACCAACTGAAAGCCGTCAATGTGAAAACCCTGAAAGGACGGAAAGCCCGATTGACGCTCACTTGGGCCTAGTGCCGGTACCGGTACGGCGTAAGCGAAGCCTGCCACGCCCCGGCCTGGTTGTCCCCGAGGTGTTAGCGCGCTGTCGACAGAATGACTGGCAGCATGATTTCTCCGCAGGGGCCAACAGACCCCTAACAGGACCCAGTTGAAAAAGTTTGACTTTATTCGCACACTTCGGCCTCCCGAAACCGCAGCTCTTCTCGGAGTTTGGCTTTTCATTTGGGGGTGGCGGATCTTCAACTATCACGGACGTCGGTTGGAGCCGCTTCCTGGTTCAAGCGACCATCGCCTCTCAATCAGGGTTGATCATCACTCGGAGAAACGGGTCAAGCGACTTTCACGTTGGAACGCAACACTTGACCCAGAAGGATGCCAATAACAGCCTGGAATTCAGATCCGTCTCGGCTATCTCGACCAGCCCAGAGGTACGTACTTACTTTTGAGAGACAGCTTTTCCRTTGGCGCCGTTCGTATCACCAGGCGTCAGGTGAGCACTCGTTGCCGTGGTTGTGATAATGGATGGTGTTTGAGAAACAAGGGACGATAGGGGATCGCCAATGGGCCGCCCATATAGAGGAAACGCGGCTGAAGAGGCGCCTGCGCATATCCTCTTTAATATATCTTCTTTTGACCTTTGTTTATAGGGGGACACGCCGGTATCCCCAGAGTCGAGGGCGACATGATATCAGCCAGCGCTTTTGCACGCCTTTCACCCCTTTCGGATGCCAAGTTCGATAGTACATACCATGTACAATCTATTAGGTCCGACGGTCCGTACGGTATTGTTCCATTGTCACGCCCGGGATGTCATCAAGGTCTTCGATCTGAGGGCATTTTATCGATTTACAATTACTCGGCCACTGCTGGTTTGTCTGCTTGTTGTCGACGAGCCTGCCCAGTTGATGTGAAACCATTCAACCGTCGAGTCAAGGGGAGAAAACGTGCGTCAACTCGTCCCATCAACCAATCCATCACCACAGTGGATTACCGGCTTGTGACGAGTCCCTACAACATGCACATGCAAAATCCGTACATCCACTCAATGCCTGTCTTCCCCTAATCACGATTTTCAAGCAAGCATATTTTTCTCCTGAAGGTCGAGCGGTGAAAGCATAACACATGCTGGGAAGATGAAGGGACAGATGACCATGGGCACCTGGCACCAATCAAATGGACTGAATCATGCGCGCCACTACTTGGTTGACAAACCAGGGAAGCCATCCAGGCCTTTGTGCCTCCCAAAACCTCCAAATCCGACAGCCTCAATGCACGATCAGTCCCCACTGTATCGCTGTGCTTGCTTCTTCAACACAACTGTGTGAGTCGCCGTCCAATTACATGGCTGGCAAGAACCGGAAAGTCATGCACAAAGGGTGATGGACCTCCCAATATGCCAGGGCAGCGATGAAGTGCGGCACCCTTCAGTGGTCCAGCCTATGCCTCCGTGATGAAAGTATTTCGTTGGCTGGTGGTCACACATGTTAAAACCATAGAACGGAGTTTCTCCTGATCGGCGCACATGGGACCCACACACCCTCCGGTTCCCCGCCCGAGTGGATCTCCGTTCCTAAGTGGATGTTACGGGGCCGGGCCGGGATGCGGGTGTCGGACCCGGGGCCCACTCCGGACATGCTGAACCTGAATGACCGCGTTTCCGGAGCTCAAGATTCAACACAATGCTGGGTTCCACAGGTCTACCGCTGGAGTTGGATGATTTCAACAAACACGAATCCCCCTCCAGTGGCAAGGATGAGGAGCGAAAAAAAGTGAAGGCGACACATTCTCGGATGCTTCATAATAAATGATTGCTCTACAATATGTGAATGGCAGAAAATCGTGTTAATAGGCGGTTGTATCTCAATTTCTACCACCTATCCACCCCACAGAAACTTTAAAACATGTACAGTCGGGTTCCTGACTGTTTCCCGGCGTTCAACATTTTGCAAACAAGAATCAACATACATACCAGGCCCTGTAAGGTACATGCGCAGCGCCTCGGTTTAATACAGTCGCAAAGCCATCTCGTAATGGTTCACGATGTATTACCATCACGGTGAATAGTTCTGCCTGGACTAAGGTAGTCTGTACAAGAAGATAAAAGTGGAAGGTCCCGTCAAGAAGAAGCCGTTATCGTAATGTAAGTGGAAGGTGGATGATTCTCGGATGATTAATCGTGACTCACAGTGGCGAGCTCCTTCTTGCTTGGCCTGCGTGGAAACTGAATTTGACATTTCCGCAGCCCTCTTTTAGTGGGGCCGGGCAGCAACGACAGGCGAAGAATGCCCGGAAACGCCACCAACGTTACCATTTCTGTCCCAGTTAGTAATCTTACCGTACCCGTCCACGTCTTTCCCAAAACTTTAAAGGCTTCACTTCACAGTCTAGGCTCACCAAGTGGAGGTTTTGCCCCGGCTGCGCTTGCTTTAAAAGCGCGACAATACTTCTTCAAAAGCGTGCCTACTGAAATATTTTCTACTCTTCCGAGACTGTTTCCTGTTTGCACTTTTGCAGGTTCACCTTGAGCTTGCACTTTCGGTCCACTTAAGCCCAGTTTTCTTTCTTTTGCTTTCAATATCCGAAGACGCTGTATTTCAAAAAGCGCATACAACAATACCGAACCATTTTTTTCGCCGGCTCATCACCCAGCACACAGTCGCAACAAGCCTCCCACCATCGCAGTGGTGTCGAATTACAAAGGACTAGCGGATTCAAACATTACCATGGCGGACGTTCAAACCGCTCCTCCTCGGGGTGGTTCTGGTAGGGGAGGCAGGGGAGGTAGAGGCAGAGGCAGAGGACGTGGAGGCAGGCCACGGAGAGGTCATCACCATGGTTCCGAGCGACCAAACACCGGTGGCGAAACCGGTCAACTGGCGCAGCCAGCCGAACCCTCAAGGAACCCCACGAGTGTCAACGTACCCCCACCATCGGTGCCTACGCCGGATGCGCCGTCAGGACCTTCAAGGCAAGAAGGAGGAGGACGAAGAAGGCGAGGAGGCGGAGAAGGTGGTCCTCGGCGTGGGAGAGGAGTCTCATCCGCCCAACGATCGATCGTGGTATCTCATCGAGGACGGGCACCACCTCCAGGGACAGCGGCGGCTCCGCCCACTGCTGAAGAACACGACACTGCATTAGGTGCTGGGTTAAGCGCCGATGCTCCCGCTTTTGTTCCCGGTCAACCACTTGCAGTTCCAACCCAACAACCAAGAGCTGCCCGCGCGAGACACCAAAGGGAGCCTCGTCCTGCGCCACCAACTGCCTCCAAGTCTTCGGCTCCTGACTTGACTACCCGGATTCACGAGGATATAGCCAACGGACTGTACGAATGCGTAATTTGCACCAACGAGCTAACGCGCAATACTCGGATCTGGTCGTGCTCCGTTTGCTGGACTGTTACTCATCTATCCTGCGTCAAGAAGTGGCACGCCAACCAAGAGAAGAATGCGGAGCAACAGGAGCAAAACGCCGATCAACCGCTGACTTGGAGGTGTCCTGGCTGCAACTCGCAACTCGTCGAGAAGCCCGGACCGGATCGCTGTTGGTGCAAGAAGGAGATCGACCCGAAACCTATCCCCGGATTGTCTCCCCATACTTGTGGACAGACATGTTCCAAGCCTCGGGCTACTTGCCCACATCCGTGCTCGTTGATGTGCCATGCGGGACCTTGTCCACCATGCACATTGATGGGGCCTTCTCAGACCTGCTATTGCGGAAAACATACTTCGACCAAACGCTGCAGTGAGACCGAGTACGGCAAGGGCTTCAGCTGCGAAGAGGTCTGTGGCGATCTACTCCCGTGTGGAGAGCACTTCTGCTCTCAGACCTGTCACCCCGGGCTGTGTGGAGCTTGCGAGATTCCACTCTTGTCGACATGCTACTGCGGGAAGGAGCAGAAGGAAATACCATGCGATCAACGTGATGAGGTCATGGATTCTTTCAACTATGGACAGGTTCAAGATTCCTCGGAAACGGCTGGTTCGGACCCTTGGTTTGAAGGCTCATTCCGGTGCAGCAACATCTGTGGCAGGCCTTACGACTGTGGACATCATACGTGCCAAAAGCCTTGCCACCCCCAAGACGAAGAATCGACACACTGCCCCTTCTCCCCCGATGTGGTCACTCATTGTCCATGCGGCAAAACCCCATTCGCGTCGTTGCCAGTACCTCCACGGCAGTCATGCCAGGACGCGATCCCTCACTGCGATAAGCCTTGCCACAAGGTCCTTCCTTGCGGTCACTTATGTGAGAAGAAATGCCACACCGGCCCCTGTGGGATGTGTTCGAAGGTCGTCGACGTCTCTTGCCGTTGCGGCAGGACAGTGACCCAGTCAGCCTGTCACCAGGGCACGATCGAACATCCAATGTGCTTCAGGGTTTGCAAGGTCCAACTAAACTGCGGCAGGCACGAGTGCGGCGAGCGTTGTTGTCCGGGCGAGAAGAAGGCCGCAGAAAGACGCAAGAAGAAGAATCGTGGTCCGAACGAGAATTACGAAGCGGAACACATCTGTCTTCAGGTTTGTGGCCGCACACTGAAGTGTGATCAACACACATGTCAGCAACTCTGCCACAAGGGTCAATGTCCGTCATGTGTGGAAGCTGTCTTCGACGAGATCAGCTGCAATTGCGGGCGCACCGTCCTCTACCCTCCACAGCCCTGCGGAACGAGGCCGCCCGAGTGCCGATTCCCGTGTAGACGGCGCCAACCATGTGGTCACCCTACTGTCCCTCACCCGTGTCATCCGGATGACACTCCTTGCCCAAAATGTCCATCCTTGATGGACAAGCCTTGTATTTGTGGAAAGGAGATCATGAAGAATCGCCCATGCTGGAACAACGAAGTTCATTGCGGGCTCCCCTGTGGAAAGAAGCTCAAGTGCGGATCGCACGTGTGCAAGAAGACTTGCCACAAGCCGGGCGACTGCGAAGATGCCGGCATTCCTGGCTCCCACTGCGCTCAGGCTTGCGGCAAAGTACGCAAGTCTTGCGAACACACTTGCGCCGAGCAGTGTCACGCTCCGTATCCTTGCAAGGAGGACAAGCCTTGCCAGTCCAAGACCTTCATCACCTGTCCATGCCAGAATCGCAAGCAGGAAGTGCGCTGCATGGCCACGATGCTGAACCCCTCGTCGACACGGGAGTCTTCGCTGAAATGTGACGACGAATGTCTCCGGCTACAGCGGAACCGCAAGCTAGCCGATGCCCTCAAGATCGACGATACCCACACGGACGACCACATCCCCTACTCCGACAAAACCCTCAAGATGTTCAAGGAGAACGTCAACTGGGCACAAACCCAGGAGCGGGAGTTCCGTGTCTTCGCCTCCTCGCCCGACGAGAAGCGTCTCAGATTCAAGCCCATGCCCTCCTCCCAGCGCGCCTTCCTGCACAGTTTAGCCGAGGACTTCGGCCTCGACTCCGAGAGTCAAGACCCCGAGCCTCATCGGCATGTCTGCATTTTCAAGACGCCACGCTTCGTAGCTGCGCCTTCCAAGACACTTGCGCAGTGCGCCCGTATCGCCAAGACCGCCGCCAGTCTCCTCAAGCCCGCGGCAGCTGCTCCGGTCGTTGCTCCTCCCAAGCAGCAACCCTTCAACGCGCTGTTGCTCAAGGAACCCCGGTTCGGACTGACCATCGAAGAGCTCGACCAAGCTCTGTCCTCCGACATCAGGAGCGTCGCCAAATCCGGCTTGACAGCCGTCGATTTCACCACCAACTTCCTCCCCTCGGAGGAAATCCTGATCAAAGCCGTGCCTGCTTCCACGGCAGCGGCCATCGCCAATTCCTCCATCGCTCCGACGCCGCAGGCCATCGAGTCTGCTCTCACGACGCTCAAGGCTGCGGTCTCCAAGACGGTTACCCGTCTCAAGCTGGTGACCGGCGGCGTGGTGCTGTGCCACGCTGATGACTCGTTGAATGTCGTCCGGAGAGAGGCCGAGAGCGGAGCAGGCGGGGCGGGTGGTTGGAATGCGGTTGCTAGTCGCGGGACTTGGAAACGGCTTGAAGGTGGTTCCAAGGCGTCGACAGCCGAGGCGGAGAAGGCGGCAGCTCCGTTGACTAGGTCGTTTGTTACGCTGAGGAAGATCATGGAGGCGCCGAAGAAGAAGCCGGTCGTGGAGGTGAAGGAGCCGGAGCCGGTGGAGGAGGATTGGTTGGCTGCTGTGGAGAAAGAGGAGGAAGAGGAACAGGAGAAGAAGAAGAGCGTTAAATCGGGATCTGATTTCGAAGGAGAAGCGGAAGGACAGTCCAAGAATGCCAGTGTCAATGGCGATGCCCAGGAAGGAAACGGGGTGGCATCGGATACAGAACAGAGTGTTGACACTGCTGCGCATGAGAAAAAGGAACCCAAGCCGTCGTCGGTGGATGGAGGAAGCTTCTCGACTGGGGAACAGGCTGAGACTGAGATTGAGATCGTGACGGCTCCGGAGACTGATGAGGCTGCTGCTACGATGAATGCTTAGAGGTTATACATTAGAGCCGCCTGCCTGTACCGTGTATGATATGGACAGTTTAGCGAAGAATTGTTTGGCGAAGGACACGTTCAAAAATAGCGATTTGATAAATATTTTGATAAAAGGCTTGATCTCCGTTTCGTCGTTCTCAGTCAGATCTTACTTGTACATGCTCTTGTCCCTCTTCCCCTGGCAGCTGTCCGGTTACTATGGCCAGAATTCCCCATGATCCGAAGCCAAAAAGCCATGATGGACAAGGGGAAATAGAACTGTCGTCTCCTATCAAGTACCAATACAAGAAACCTCCCGTTTCTCCTAAAGCGCCGACATAACATACCAGAGATAAATGCGTAAAAAGAAGATAGACCGGTCCAGCGCTGAAGATATGCATCCAACCCAAGCTGTCGAGCAAGGATGGTCGTTGTAGATATCTGATGAACCCACACAAAGTTCAGCGACAAGGGTACACAGTAAACACGCTAAGCAACGCCAAGATCCGGTGATAGCTTCAACATCTTCTTCATATCCTTCTCTCCTTTCCATCATGCAAAAGAAAAACATCGCAGTTTCCCATTTCACCTGACATCAATAGAAAAACCAAAAAAGTGCAAAAAAACGGAGACAAGTGCAGGAATCGAACGGCTGACGTCTTGTAAAGGTGGGAGGGAGTAGAAGAGCCCTATTTGCGTAGCCCGAAGACGCCACCTTCCAGTTGGCTTCCAGGGGAGCACTTCCCCCGCACAGAAGGCATTTAGGCTTCCCCGGGGGGTCGCCTAGGGGCCCTACGTGCGACGGCGCGGGTGGTACTCCTGTCCTGGCGTGTGGTAGCGCAACCCTCTTGGTAAGTGCAATGAGAGCTCAGCGCACCACACCGCTCGACCACGATGCCACTTGCCAGTTGGTTGAATACTTGGTGACTTGGGGTCGTTTATGAACCCTCAACCACGCATCTGAGGGGGTCGTTTTGGGTTTCCAGGTTTGCACCCCCTGAGGGGGGGTATGAGGTAAACTGAACTCCGAGATGCAATCCGTTGTTCCATTACTTGCCCTTTTCGAACTGTAAACAGAGTAATAGCACATGGTATGGTATAATCCGACAGATCAACAGGCAGGTGTGTCCCTCGAACGCCGTCGCATCGCCTCCGTCCCTTCCTTTTTGGTACATTTGTTGTCTTTTCTTTTCTCTTCCTTTCGTTTTCCCACCCTTCGCACCTACTTAAACACAGAACAACACAATCTCCCCCCTATCATTCCTCCTCATCCTCAACGACCTCCACAGCTCCTTCTCTTCCGCCAGCTTGCTCACACTAGTTCCCGATGCGCTGCGCTCACGGTGATAGCGCTTCAGCGCCTTGTTGAGGCTTACACCCTTATCGCTCTCGGGGCCCTTCTTGACGAAGCTCAGGAAACGCTCGGCGCGAGGCTGGAAGATGACGACTTGATTGTCCTTGCCCTTTTCGGCGGCGCCGTCTTTGGAACCGGGCCTGTACTCAATCATCTTTTGCTCCTTGGGTGCTTCGAGCGACTTGCTGTGGCTGTGCTTGTGCTTCTTGGACGACGGCGAGGCAGACGACGATTTCTTGTCCTTCTTTTCCTTGGTGTCCTTCTTGTCCTTCGATTCCTTGGTCTTCGAGGTCTTGCTCTTCTTGGGCTTCGAACCGGCAATCATGGCCATCAGACTGTTTCCGAGACTCTCCGATTTGTGGTGCTTCGAGTGCTTGGACTTCTTGAGTGGGCTAGCCGGTGTCTCCGCGGACTCTGGCGAGGGAGGGAAGACGTCGGGTCTGCTCATCATACGGCTGATTCCGCCAGTCAAGCCGGAGTGCAGAACAGGGGGCGCATCGGTCATCGGATGGTCGGTCTCTATGTGGAGTTCCCTCTTTCTCTTCTTGTCCTTCTTGACCTCCTTCTCTCCATCCTTCGACTTCTTCTTTGGCGCCGGGGTTTCGTAGTGAACAACAGCGTTCTCTGTGGTCTCTTCGGTCTTCGACTCGTAGCGTACCATTTCGTTGCTCTCCTTCTGCTCAGGCTCTTCCGCAACGGAAACCCGCGAGGCGGTTGGGGTAGGGTTGACCATGTAGTCGAAAACGTTGACAGGAGCCTCAGTTGCCGAAGGAGGAGTGGGTGCCTGAGCAGGCGTGTTGCCGTTGTTATCGTACTGGCGCCATGTGTCGAAGTCCTCCGCAACTTCCTCGACATACGCGGGTTGCGCCATGGCGTTGTTCTGGTTCTTGTTGTGGTTCTGGTTCTGGTTCTGTTGGTTCTTTCCCTTCTTGGGTCGGTACAGAGCGCCTTGATACTTTTGCTCTTCCGTCATGCAACTCTAAAGAACAGTCAGCGGGGTTTAAGTCCAACACGTCAACCGTCGGGCATCGTGCGACGTGAGGTAAAAGGGATCCTACCGTATGGGAGCGATATTCAGTACCCGGGAAATGGGTCATACAATCAATGCAAGTGAAGTTTGCGCCCCAGCAGCGTTGGCGATGCGGGTCGAGCTTCTTTTTAGTCAAGACGTCGCCGCAGACCTGTGATAATCCAAGGAATGAGGGGTTAGATAACAATATATGTAACGGGGATCGAGGTTTGAGAGAGAAAGCAAGATGATGTGAGCTAGGTTGGAAGCAAGTCAGGCCAAACAAGTAATCGACAGAAGATGAGAGGGAGTGAGAGAAGGGCCAAGGAAGGGTAAGGAGACCAGCCGGATCAGCTCTAAATGGGGAGGGGCGTGCGGAAAGGTGAAGAGGGGTGGGTGTTAGTGGTGCACAGGGACACCCTTTAGTTGGTGGTTACCCGGGGAGATGGTGGGCGGGAATGTGTGTGATGTCAGTTTAGATTGCCCTTCTCGGATAGGAAGGGGGTAAGTAGGGGCGAGATGTCTGACAGGGAGGAGAGTTGGGGAGATTGGGGTGTGCTATGTACTTTGTATCAAACCTGGGGGCAGGTCAGGGATTGATGGAGGGGTGATAGAACGACCTCCATATATAGGTGGTATAACCACCATTATATGGGATACTCGGGCTGGCAAAGGAGGGAAGCGTGCCATGGACAGAAGCCATACTCGTCTGCTCTAACAGACAAGGACGCATGATAGCCGCGCTAGGATTGCAATGGTTTGCAACTTACCTCACACGAGAAGGACACCATGATTGCGGTTCGATGTGTTGTCTCTAACGGCGAAAGAAATGATGGTTCCAATTGGCGAGGAGTAAGCAGAAATTAGGGCGATTTGCTTCTGGTCAACGAGTCGCAATGCGGTTCGGCGTCGAAGTGCTCTTTTGCGGGTGRCTGAGTAGGATTATCTGCCAGGAATTGGTCTGACAACCGAGTCTGAGTGGACAAAAAATGCCGTGTCGGTAATCCTTCAAAGACTGGGACTAGTCGGGCAAGAATTGAAGTTGAGAGGAGACTTTTTCTTGCTCAACCTATCGAGGCGTCTTTGGTGTTGCTAGTCGATGATGAGATGTCGGGACGCAGAGTCTCAACGGGATGCCGGTTGCGACTTCACGCAAGTTTGAATGAGACTCGGATATACTTTCTGTGCAGATCCTGCCAGGAACGAACAGCACTCAGATGGGGGCGCAAGTGAGCTGTAAGACTGCAGGAGGCTGAGTGCGTCTTTAGCAGACGGAAGGCAAACGGGCTGAGAAAACAACTGTCAATAAAAGTGGACTGGACGGTGGCTCGGTGCGCCGAATCAGACGAACAGGTCCGGAGCTGAGATGAAGCACAGAACCTGACAGACGGGACGGACCTCTAGGGCAGAACTAACGCTTTGAAATCTCGATGCTGACAGGAACGGGTGGGTGACCTTTGCGCCTGACAATTCTTGATTGGGATCCTGCGCTTTGCGGGGCTGAAGTTGCGCCTTGTCGAATTTTTCGCGTGCCGAAGAGAACCGGAGAAAAAAAAGTTTACCAGATGCCCCAGATGGTGGTGAGGATTGGCTGGTCAGTTTAGGCGTTGATGCGGTTTAGCTCGAGCGGGTCCCGTTGCTGCAGGAATTTGGGCCCCGCCCGCGAATCCACAGCCCACCTGTCCCGCCCCGGGCCCGTCTTTAGCTCGTGGCTCCCCTTCCACCTTGTTGGCGTTGATCCCCCGGACTACCGATTCACATTCCAAGAGCCAAATGCCAACTCAACTCCCAGGCCACAACCTCACCGTCAAGCCTTGCGCGCGCCTGTTGCAAACATGGTATGGTCTCTACCTGCCAGTCCTTCCGCCAGGCGAGAGCTTGACGTGAAGCCTGACCCGGGCGCCCATCTCACTCAACCAGAACATACCTAGCTCTGCTCACCTCTGTTGTATGCGGAGCACGGCAGCTTGCTGTATCGAAAGACATCCCGAACCATGCCGGCCGGATTGGGCACCCAAGGGATCCAAGGGCCAGACAGCCGCTGGACGGAGGCGTAAAGGCTGTGGCGCCTACCAGCATCTCAACACACAATACACGGATGAAGCGCGCTACTGGTTGGTTGGGGCACCCCAAGCGCGTTTCAATTCATTTAAAAAAAGAAGTCAAAGCCGGCATCTTTGACTACAGCGACACCTGGGGTAGGGGGAAACCAAGATGTAACCCCATCGGCCAAGACGAGTGATCAATCAGACTGTCTGTTATCGTCGAACAGGTTTCTCTTGAAGATTCACCTTGATTGAGCTGATGGAACCACCCAAGACCGAAGACCGAAACACCTATGTAAAGTCGTACAGCAACCGTCTTATACCAGAAGCACGCGACTCGGTCGAGGTAGGCGTGATCTCTCCAATCTGGTCAGGCCCAGAGCCGGAGAGGTCTCGAGACTTGAAGAGAGCCGCTCACCTGACAGGCCAAGATACTGCGGAGTATGAGCTACTAGCTATCCCACCAAAGGGATGTATCATCTGCCACAGTAGCGGAGAGTTCCCGTCGAGGGAGCGAACATAGTCGCAGACCGCAGACACACCCTCCAACATGAGCCCAAAGACCGTTATAGCGTGGCGGGCTATACTTGGTGACGTCGGATTATAACCTAGCAATACTACAATTGACGCCGGCCTTGTTCGCGGAGGAATGTGGCAAGTATTCTTGGTGTGATAGAGAGCCCGCCCTGCATACAGTTGGTTCTTTAGGTTGGAGTAACAGTCCCGGCCGTCCAAGCTGAATCCGTCGATTCAAGGGGTATGAACCTGGATGATCAGGGGCTGCAACAGAGGGCGTGTTTGGTTCAACCAACAAAACAAAAGTTTGTATGGGAAAATTATCCCTGTCAGCTAATAGATTGCAAATATTAGTATTGATCCGGCGTCGGACCCCCTTTACCCCTTATAACCCCCCTATAACCCCCTTATAAGCTGAATACAATAGGCTCTTAGCTGTACCTCCCCTATACGTAGCTTGTATGTGCTTGCATAAGGCCTTATTAATTTCCTAATCTGGTATAGTAATAATTTATTCTATTAGTTTTTATTTTAATAGGTTAGGGTATAAAGACAGAATATTTTATTAATTAATAAGGATATTAAGCTGGGCTAAGCTAGGTATTAGGTTGGAAGTTAATACTTTGTAGGACCCTTTTAAGTTTTGTCTTTTATTATAAATATTACGGCGTCGTCGCGACAAGAGAAGCGGAGGGTTTTCAGCTAGCTACGGTACGGTTTTTCCCACCGACTAAGAACAGAAGCAGTACCGCATACCCACTGGGTAGACTACTGTTTGCTGCGATGCCCTGACTGGCCTATAATAATAGTACCAGTACAGGGTTGCTACAGTGAACTATGCACTTGTAGCAGAGCGGAGCGGAAGCGGTAGGAAGTACGACAGCAGTGCTGAAGGAAGCAGCGTAGCTGCAAATACAATA
>RANY01000775.1:0-17280 GCA_009805235.1 Neurospora pannonica FGSC 7221
GGCGAGCGGCAGGTGGGTGCAGCGGCGGTACGTACCCCAGATGCTAGCGGGGTGGGTGTCTGGCAGGCTCCCCGGTGTCACTTGTCATTGTCATTACAGGGCAATACCGTAGTATGTAATTAACTCCGAGGTCGCTTCTTATTCCCGACCTCTACGTATCAACCTCCCAACCAAGTCACAGTCACTCTTCACTTACACATTCCCGACTTCATCTGAGATGGTCACTTGAGATGTCCGGCACATCCAAGTTCTAAATCTCAAAACAAAATGCGCTTCCCACCACCAGGAACCACCGTCCGTCCCCCCATAATACGCATCACCAACGGCACCTTCTACCGCCACCAACCCACCTCCCACCACGTATCCCACGGGCACCCAAACCCACCACTCTTCTCAAACCTCACCCTCGACATCCCCTCCCACCCTTCCTCCCCGCACAACTGGGCCATCCTCGGCCCCTCCCAGTCGGGAAAGACCACGCTTCTCCAGCTCCTCCGCGGCCAATACCTCTGCTTCCCACCCACCGCTCGCTCCTTTCCCTATCTTTCTACGGAAGACGTCCCCTCCCGACTGAGAGGAAACCCAGCCAAGGCGATTCAGTATGTCGGGTTCGACGCCACTTCCACCGCTGGAGGCTTAGGGGCAGCGGCGTCAAGTTACATCTCTGCGAGATACGAGAGCCATAGGGAGCAGACGGATTTCTCGCTGAGGGATTGGTTGCTGGGGAACACGGAACTAAACCCCACTTCGATGCCGGGGGAGTATCGCGTTGATCAGGGACTATTTGAGAGAGTGGTTGTTGATTTGCGGTTGGACACCCTGCTAGACCTCCCCGTCTCGTTTCTTTCCAACGGGCAGGGCCGGAGGGCTAGGATTGCTAGGGCGTTGTTCACCGACCCGGAGGTGTTATTGCTGGATGAACCCTTCATGGGCTTAGACCCGGCTACGGTCGTGGGCTTGAGCCCCTTGCTACAAAGTCTAGCGGAGAAGAAGAGTCCGCGCCTGGTGTTGGCCGCGAGACCGCAAGACCCCTTACCGGAGTGGATCACGCACTTGGTGTATCTGCGTACAGACAGCCAGGTGGGCGCAATGGGCGAGAGGGGTACGGTGTTAGATGGGTTGAGGGCTTACGTGCGCGGGGTGTGGAAGGGCGGGTTGTCGGAAGACGAAACGATGCCTGTTCATGCTCTCATTGAGATCGGCCGCACCTTGACGAAGGATGGTATCAAGGGGGAGGGACTAGCTGAGGAACTTACCCACTCCCCTACTAACCAAGCGCCCATCATCGACTCCCCTGTCCCCGAAATAGGAGAAGAAGAAGAAAGAGAACCCCTGGTCCAAATGTCCGGCGTCACCGTCCGCTACGGCTCCAAAACCGTTCTCGGGAACTGTCCTTCGGGTCTACACTGGACCGTCCGCCGCGGATCACGCTGGGGCGTCTTCGGTCCCAATGGCTCAGGAAAAACCACCATCGTCTCCTTGCTCTGCTCCGACCACCCACAGACTTACTCCCTCCCCATCAAACTCTTCGGACGTTCCCGCTTGCCCGAACCCGGCTCCGGCCAGAGGCCTCTAACCTTCTGGGACATCCAATCCCGCGTCGGCCATTCCTCGCCAGAAATCCATCAGTATATGCCCCGCCGCTTGACTGTCCGGTCTGTTTTAGAGTCCGCATGGGCGGACACTTTCTCTTCAGTCCCCAAACTCACCCCCGAGGCAACGGAAAAAGTGGACGCTACGCTGTCGTGGTTCGCGCACGAACTTAACCCTTCCTTTTCCAAACCTAGCCAACACACCCCCGTCGAACTCGCGCAGGCCGATGAAGGAAGCCTAAAATGGGCAAAAGATTACCAATTCGGCGAACTCCCCTTCTCCTCTCAACGCCTTCTCCTCTTCCTCCGCGCCATCATCAAGAACCCCGATATCGTCGTTCTAGACGAAGCCTTCAGCGGGATGGACGACGCCGTCAGAGATAAATGCATGTTATTCCTTATGCACGGGGAGTCGAAAACATTCGCGTCCTCCACTGTTTCCTGCACTTCAGGCACCTCCCCTACTCCCTCTCCCTCGACCAAGGGTAAGGGTATTTCCGTGGCCCCCGTAGAGGTAGTAGATAGCGAGCAAGCCAAGCAAGGGAAGGTGAAGGTGCATGGGTTGACGGATCAGCAAGCGTTGATTTGTATCAGCCATATCAAGGAGGAGGTGCCGGATTGCGTCAGGGAGTGGGTGTGCTTGCCGGAGGCGAGTAGTGGGGAGGAGGCGAGGTTTGGGAGGTTGGATGGCCCTTTGAGGGTTAGTGGGAGGAGGTGGGGGGAGGTTTGGGGTTTTAATGGGAATTGATCCCCTCTCTGGAGGTGGGAAACTGAAGGAATACGTGGAAAGGATGTGAGAATATAGAGAGGGATAGAGAAAATAGACAAGAGTACAAAAAAGATTGAAGATCACCCTCCAGAACGATGCTCCAGCCATGACTTGACAATGACTTGAGATCACCTCCTGATAAACACTATCAACAATGTCACGTAACCTCAACGAACGGCATTAATGAAATTATTGTGAGTAAGTGAGGAGACACAACATGACATTATAGTTTAAATCTAGGTTTAGTCTTTTAGCTTGCTTTTAGTAATAACTATTGCCTCTCAACTCCACGTTCTAAGAAATAATAACGTAGTGAATTGCAAAGAGGATTATGACTTCGTAAAAGGTCGAGACGTAGGAATGCCGCTACAACATCACAGGTAGGTATGTAGTAGAGTAGAGAAGCGAAAGAACCCCCGGCCCCATAACTCAAGTCAACGACGAACATCACTCGCTCGCGCGCTCACTTGCCCGCCTAACTCCTCGTTTTCTATGTTGAAAGCAGTCAAGTCGTCGCAGGATAACTGCGTATCCAGCTTAGTTAGTAGCTCATCAAGTCTGTTTCACAGGTCAGACGCATAAACCGCCCACAGCCCGCCCGAGAAATTCCACCCATCTCCCCAATCAAACTCTCCCAAAAACTTCCCAAGACTGTGGTATCGGCAAGAACGCCACCATCTGCAAGGAACAGAAAGGGCTCCCCCTGGAAAGATTCGCAAGCCATACGTTCCGTACGGCTGAGAAAACGCGACTGGCGAAGCGAAAGCGCAACAACCTCAACGCCGGTCCCGCCGTCCCAACCGACCCTACCAAATCCTACCCCAAAGGCCCTCAAACTACTCCTCATTATCGCCTCCCTCTGCCTCGCCGTCTTCCTCGTTGCCCTTGACCAAACCATCATCACGCCCACCGGCTGCCACTTTAGCTTTGTGCTTCTGCGATTTGTAGTGTCTGTCCAAATCATGTTGGGTGTGGCAAGGGAAGTCGCATTATTCGCAATAATAGCGCTTCGTTGTTATAGGTTGTTTTCGTTCCATCTCCTATGCCATGCTGCTTCCTTTCTCTCTGATGCCTCCTTACATCACTGGAATGATGTTTCCTTTTCCGAGGATCCCTTCTTAAGCCGACGAAACATTTCATCCCGGAGGACAGAGTTAATAAGTAAACTTCCATTTAATCATAGACGTAACGCCGTTTCTAATGTACAAGATACGTTCTTGGATGAAAAATAGAGAGAGCAAGACGTATGTTCTATGTGTATTATTAGACGTCAAACCCCGTCTTGACAACCCCGAAATTTTGGCCGTGGTGGTTCGTGCCAGTACCTGATAGGGGGGGTTTTTCTTTTGCTCGGAACCACAGTATTGTGTCGAAGACCGTTGTTACCTTATCGAAAGGATCGGTAGTAGTCGGTTTAGAAGCTCATCAAGTCTGCATTCACCTCGTTCGTTAGCAACGATTCACCCTCATCACATACACACCTTTCCTCGGGTTGAACTTACCACGGCCGAACAACGCTCTCTTCGCCCAATCCATTGCCATAAGAACCCTCGTCCTCAAACTCACACTCTGCGTAAAGTAAATGCTCCTCCACGCATAAACCGCCCACAGCCCCCCCGAGAAATTCCACCCATCTCCCCAATCAAACACCGCCGAGTTTCCAATATACGCCAAACTGCCCAAATGCCTATACTCAAACGCCTTGTACACCGCCGCATCCAAATCCCCCTCTGAAATCTCATTCGCTTTAAGCCCCGGCGCCGCTCTAGCAAGCTGGTTGAATTTATGCGCTAGATACTGTCCCTGTTGATGCGCGCGCTGCGCGGTGGCCGGGAGGGAGGTGAGTTTGTTATCGATTTGCTTCAGCAGCTCGCGGAGCTCGCCAAAGTCCAAAGTACCGTTTTGGTCCTTGTCGTATTCCTCAAAGAGCTTATCGAGTCGCTTTAAGTGGGAGGTGGCTTGCGGGAAGCGCTTCTTGATCTGCTCCGCGACGCTGCGCCAGTCGGAGAAGTGCAGCTCGAGCTTTTCGGGGTCCTTGCCGTGCTTCCAGGCGAGGTTGCGCACAAAGGTGATGATGTGGTCTGCGACGTTGTTCTGCACAGTACTGCAGTCGCCGATAGCATATACGTCTCCCAAAGGCGTGCCGTTAAGGCGGAGGTGCGTGTCGGTCTCGAGGGCGTGGCGGTTTGTTTGGGCGGGTCCGAGGTGGCGGGAGATACGCTTGCAGAACTCGGCTTGCGAGACGCCAGTGGACCAGAGGCAGAAACCCATGGGGAGCTCCTTGGTCACGGTTGTCTTTCCATCAGGGCCCGTCTGCGTGAAGAGGATGGACTCGGGACGGACTTCGGCTACGCGTGAGTTGACCAGCACGTCGACTTGGTCGCGCGAGAAGCGGTCTTCGGCGTACTTGGATACGGCTTCATCATAGGTGTTGAGGATGTGGTCGCGGGATTGGATGAGGTGGACGGAGATCTCGTTGCGCAGGAGACGCGGGAAGTGTAGGGTCAAGTCCTCGTTGAGAAGGTCGAAGAGCTCGGCGGCGAACTCGACACCGGTGGGACCGCCGCCGCAGACGACGAAGGACAACAAACGCTTGCGCTCATCGTCGGAGGTGGTGGGCAGGCAGGAGAGCTCGAGGTTTTGGATAATCTTGTTGCGGATCTGGCGGGCGTCGTTGATGTCTTTGAGGAAGTGGCAGTTCTCAAGACCCTTAACACCGTGAGGGTTGGTAGTTGAGCCGACGGCGATGACGAGCTTGTCGTAGGGAACGTAGAAGCGGACTTCGTTGCCACGGGGGTCCTTTTGAGACACCTCGACCAGGCGGGAGGAGAAGTCGACATCTTCGGCGGCGGCGCGGATGTAGTGGCCCTTGACTCTGGAGATGATGTTGCGGATGGGCTCCACCAAGGACTTGAGCTCCAGTGTTCCCACGGTTGCGGAGGGCAGCATGGGCGTGAAGAGGAAGTAGTTGGCCGGGGAGATGACGGTGACATGATAGTTGTCTGGGTTCAGCTCCTTGAGAAGAGCAACACTGCCCCAGCCACCACCGAGGATGACCAGCCTAGGCTTGTCCTTTTGCTTCTTCTTCTCTTCGCTATCTTCGTCGTCGAGGAATATTTCGAGGATCGGTAGGTTCTTGGGACCTCCTCGGCGAGGGTTTAGGGCGAGCTTGGGGATATCAATATCGCCCTGGTTTGTCGCGTGGGAGCTGTAGGTCGAGGCATCGTAGAGGAAGAAGGCGATGAAGCCGAGGCCGACGAATGCGATGGAGCTTCCGAACCAAGCAGCGGTGCGGTACCCGAAGTTGAGGAGGCTTGACTGGGTCCGCGGTAGTGGTCTTCCCGACAATTGGCGAACTTGGTTGATGAGGGAGAACTTCCTAGGGCGGCGTAGTTCTAGGCTCTTTGTTTTGGAAGAGGCGGTGTGTTGTGGTGGTTTGGTGAACAACTGTCGCGTTCCTGTCGGGGTCAAAGTTCGAGGAGCTGTAGGAAGGCCCGAAAGGCCAGAAGCCCGCGCAACTCGATATGTGCGCAGCATTGTTTCGCAATGATTTCCTTGACGTCGCCTGCGGTGTTGCTGTCCGTTCTGCTTTGTTTACTTCTGCTGCTGCTGCTGCTTTGTTATGACGTCAATGCCCAATGTGCGATAAGGCGATAGTTGGTGTTGGTGTTGCAGTCAATGTAGTGTTAAATGTTAGTGCAGCCAACAAAGGAGGAAGGCTTTGAGGAAGAAAAGTCGAGGATTGAACAAGTAACTCTCATAAAAAGTTTGTATGTTGGGGATCCTTCAACTGACGTCTTCTATTGTTCCATTGCTGTCTTTGATCGTCCCTTTCGAGTATTGATTATCTGATTGGGACCCAACCAACAGCGAGATGCCCTGTCATGCCCTGTTACTGCCCTGAAAAGTGCAACACACTTAGGTGGATTCTCCCGAACCGGTCCCGAACCTGCTCCGAGTTCGTCCAATGTCGCTTGGGGGGTTAGGGTTGGATTAGAATATTTCAGATGTCAATTAGGGGTGACCACCACAACACCTGCTCCGTCTCACTATCACGTACGTGTAAATCGCTCATGCTGTCTTTCCGATTTTTTTGATGAGTCAAGTTCCGACGTAGTCATCAAGAGAGGTTCACTGCAAAGCATTAAGATAGTCATCCGCAAAGACGGCACGGTTGCCGGCTAGACATCCAGATTCAGACATCAAGTACATGTAAAATCGCTGTCATATCTACCACCAAGATCAACCTTAACCATTCCGTATACGCCAGGCCTATGCTTCAACACCAACACCTAGTAAACCACACAAAAGAACTATGCAAACGACTTGACAACATACTTCCAATCCAATGTCACCATCTAACACCGGAAATACCTCTTCTCAACCCACCTCTCCTCAACATCCTGAATCACATTCCCCACCACCACCGTAACCTCCGGAAACACCGTCGTCAGTCTATGCAATCCCAACCTCCCCGCGCTGTACGTAGCCAGCACAATCCGATCCATCTTGACCCCATGATCAACCAGGACCTGCACCGCCATAAGGGCCGATCCACCACTGCTCATCTGCGCATCCAGCAACAGCACCGCCTCATGCTGCGCGATGTCCTTCGGCAGCGCCAGGTAATGCAACTCCGGCTCGCCGGTGCGCATGTTACTCTGGATCAGGACGCGGCCGGTCTTGCAGTCCGGTAGGACACGCTTGAGACCAGCTTCCAAAGCGGCACCGCCGCGGAGCACTACCACGGCTGAGACTTCGCCCCGGGGCTTGAGGCCGGCGTATTCCCTGTTTAAGGGAGTCGTGATGGTTGTAGACGCAAAGGGGATGTTATCCATGGCTTTTTCGATGAGCAGGGTGGTGAACCGGTTGAAGTAGAAGATGAAGTCCTCCTTGGAGGTGTCGATGTCGTGGATGAGGGTGTTCATGCCGCGCAGCTGGGGGGTCTGGTCGAGAAAGACGACTTTGTTGGAGAGCGGCTGGTGGCGGGCTTGGGACTCGAGACGGGTCAGGGCGGCGCGGTGGTGTTTGGACTTTTCGAGGAGTTTTTGTTGAATGAATTGGGTTACCATGGCTAGGGGACGTTAGTGGGAGCCGTCTGGTGGTGATGGAGAGGGAGGAGGGAGACGAACTCATAGCCACGTGGTTCTCGACACCGCGGGGAACGATGATGTCGGCGACCTTTCTTTGGGGGTCGACGAACTGGGATGTGTTAGTGAGATTCTCGGTAAAGGGGGTTTAGGAGGCTCACCTTTTCAAAGTTGGGCTTRACATAGTTGAACCATTGCTTGATGATGCCGTCGACATCGCGGCCACGATCCCTCACATCACGCAAAACTGTGGTACTTGGTTAGAACATGAACGGCCACCAAGATCAACGGGAAACCCACTTCTTCGCGAGAGACAAGTGTCGGCATCAGCCTCACAGAAGATCTGAAGTAATGGTTAGCATGTGTTGACCCAAACTGTCTTGGATGGAGTTGCATACCTTCATATCCAGCAGTTCAAGAACTCTAGGATCATAGAGAGCAAAGATACCCTCGAGAATGAGAACGTGTGGCGAGTAAATGGCGGTAGTACGGTCGAGACGAGCATGTTTCTCAAACGAGTAAATGGGAATCTCTGCACGCTTGCTACACAGACAATGAGCATCTCGTACCTCCACTGCACCTTACTTCCTCAACGGTGAAACTTACCCAGCCTTGAGATCTCGCAACCGTTCTACCAGGACATCAAAGTCCAGTGCCTAGACATAGCCATTGTTTTAACACATGTCTGCAAGACTACACTTTTCCCAAGTGGCATGACTTACCTCTGGCGAATCAAAATCATACTCATTCCTAAACGCCTTCCTACTCGACTCCGGATCCAAGCTCTTGTAAAAAGAGTCGATACTCAAAATGACCACCCACGGCAGGTTCAACTTCTTAACAATGGCCTGAGACAGCGTCGACTTGCCAGACCCCGAACTACCAGCGATGCCGATGATGCTGACATCCGCCCAAGGAGGAGCATAGTGAGCCCGCTTGGCAATGGTGCTGTCTGGGTTCTCGACAACGCGGACGTCGAGGCCCTTGATGCCGTCCGTTAGGCTGTCGACGAGGTCGCGGGTGTCGCCGCGCATGGTGAATATGATTGGTTAAAGATGTAGAGTAGGGATGCGACAGGCAGGTACGGAAACGGGAGACGGGAGACGGGATACCCAAGATTCGGGAACGGGAGGACGGGTATGTTGTGTTTCCCTTTGGGTTGGTTGGTTGCAGATTGGCCGGTCGTTTGGTCGATGCGGTACAGGAATATCGATGTTTTGGTGGGAGATGTAGGATGTAGATTGTATAGATAAGGTAGGAATGTAGCAATGTATAGGTTTTATATCTCCAAGGGGTTCGATCGATGTGTTGTGTTATCGTTTAGTGTCACCGCATCAACATTATTGGTTGCCTTTCTCTTGGGAGTTTAGGGTCCTTGAGAGGAAGAGTTCCACTTGGGCGGTTCGAAGAAATCCGACTGATGCAAGGCGGAAAAGGAGGCGGTTTCCTGATGAGAAATGCGGTCACTGCAAGTCTACACTCCAAAAGGGTAGAAGAATGATGATGACTGTGGGAGAAGTGACCGAGTCAAATGCAAACCTCGGACTGGAGGGCTGAGTGGTGAAGGGGGCGTTTCTAAACCTTTTGAGAACAGGATGCAGTGAGAGTCGAGTCCGGACGAAACACGCGACCACTTTCACTCAAAAACCCTCACACGACACACCACCAGGGCATTTAAAATGCAAATGTTTTTTCTGACCAACGTTCTGGACCCCTCCAACCATCCCAAACCAGAAGCTCACTGGACGGAGGACCCCGCGATATCAAAAGAGCTGGATATGCCCGATGTTACCCCAAGACAAGGCTGTCCCCTCTTGTCCAGCTGCTGCTGCTTATCGAGCCAATCACCCTCGTGCAGTATGCTGTGGCTTGAAAGTTGGAGGAGGCGGCATTAATTCGTCAATACTATGCTTGCGGCACTCGAATGGACCAATGGCAGTGTAATGCGTGCTGCCCCGCCAAAGTGGACACTCCCGTGAGAATTAGAAGGGAAGCTCGAAGCCTCGAACAGAATTGCGCATTCGCTTCGGGGTTAGGGTTAGAATGTCTGGTGATACCTTGGCACCTCTCCGCGGGGCGATGACGCTATTTACAATTTACATACTCGGACCGTCCTGGCTCCCTCATCTCCGGGCTCATTAGGTACGTGTAAACCTCTCCTTCAACGCCTTTGCAATGACGGATCCAAAAGCCCCGAGCGTGCCCTGGGCCATGATCTCCAGCACACTCATGTCCAAGCCAAATGCCTGCTTCAACCAGCGACGCAACTCGATGGCCATCAGCGAATCCAACCCCATCTGATGTAGCGTGAGGGTCAGGTCCAGGTCCTCCTCCGTCTTGAGCATCAGGCTGAACGTCTTGCGCCCAACCTCGCGCGCCAGGTACGCCGAACTGCCGGGCTCGTCCAGCACGTCGACATTGTCGGCCGCCGCCTTGAAAAAGGCCACCAGCTCGGCCGATGACGAAGAAGATGATTGGGTGGTACTCTCCTCTCGCACGTTGTGGTAGAAGCCCATGCGTCGGTCGCGTCGCCAGTTGGTCCTCGAGTCGGCCGAGTTCAGGTTGCCCTCCCCGCGCAGTCCCATGACGAGCTGACCGGTGCTTGTCCAGCCACACGTCGAACCATGGCAGCCATGGCTAGAGGTTGACGGCGACAGCCTGATGGCTAGCTCCAAAAAGTCAAGCAGCTCCGCCTCGCCCACGAACCAGAGCCCCTGTGCCTTCATGTTCTTGCGCGCAAACGCATTCTCGGCCACAAACCCGATGCCGTCAATGGGGCAGATGTTGAGCACCGAAGCTGGCAGCGACAGCATGCGCCGGTACTGGGCAAAGGCCTCGAGAAAGGTGTTGGCCGCGCTGTAGTTCCCCTGCCCGGGCTGCTCCACCACCGTCACCAGCGACGAAGCCATGACAAAGAAGTCGACGTCTTCCCCCTGAAGCGCCTCGTGCAAGTTCCACGCACCCGTTACCTTGGGGCTATTCGCTGCCACCCAGTCGCCATGCCCCATGGTCGCCATGGCCGAGTCACGGAGAACCATGGCCAGGTGGATGACTCCCTTGACGGCGTGCGGCGCCTGCGCGACTGCTCGCCTAACATCCAACATAGTCTCGACATGGCCGGCCACCGTGACCACAGAGCAGCCACATGCCTCCAGCTCCCGGATAAAGGCCGCATCCTCCGCTTTCTGGCCCGCGCTACGGGACAGGAACACCAAGGACCTTGCTCCCCGCTCCACGAGCCATGTCGAGATCGCTTTGCCCAGCCCGCCGAGGCCACCAGTCAGCAGGTACGACGCGTCGCTCTTGAGACGGACCTCCGTGGCTCGGGCTGAGCTGACGAGTTCGGAGCTATCCGTTGGCATGCGCACAACCACCTTGCCGATATGGCTGCTGTCCTGCACCATCCCAAAGGCATCTTGGACAGCCCTTGCCTCAAATACTTGGATGGGGCGTATGGGCCCAATCAGGTTGGCTTCGTACAAGTCCACACACTTCTTAAGGAGTCTGTCAGATGTTGCGAGTTAGCCTCTGTACGTCGCTCAAAAGAATTATCAGCCTTCTGGTCGGCAGGGGCACTTACGCTTGTGCACGGCGTGGCCGTTTTTGAGCGAGGTGTGTCAGATCCACAGCGCTATACGACCTGCTCTCCAAGAAGTTCCGCATCCCGAGCTTGCCGTTTTCACCAATGTCTCTCTTTCCAAGCTCAATCATCTTGCCAAACTCGGCAACACAGTCCCAAGAAGCGTGCAAGAGCTCGCCGGCCACCGAGTTCAGGACGATGTCGACGCCGTGGCCGCCTGTCTCGCGCAGGAGGCCGACCGCAAAGGACTCGTCCCGAGAGTGGAATATCTGGTTCCTCGGAATTCCAAAGGTCTGCACCAGATAATCGACCTTGGCCTGATTACCCACGGTGGCAAAAATCTGCATATCTTTGATTAGCACCGATCCGCCATGGAAAACAAGAGTGGAAAACATGTCATCACAAACCTTGGCTCCAATGCTTTGGCAAAGCTGAATAGCTGCGTGGCCGACACCACCAGCTGCCGAGTGGATGAGAACAGACTGCCCACGTTCCAACTGCCCGATATTCAAGAGTGATTCGATCGCAGTCGTGTAGCAAATCGGCATCGTTGCGGCATCCTCGAAGCTCAGACCGTCCGGTATCTTATGCACCAGTGTCGCAGGTGTTGTAACCAAGGTCTTGAAAGAAGCCGAGGGCGGCATGGCCATTACACGATCGCCTACGGCGAGGTTGTTCACGTCGGCGCCTACCTTGGATACTATACCGGCAATCTCAAGACCAAGCGGCACATCGTTACCCATGGCCGGCTTCAGTATATCCATAGCATACAACACATCCTTGAAGTTTAGGCCCACAGCCCGGGTCTCAATGACAACTTGGTCTCTGTCCGGCGCTGAGCCAAGTTCGGAGATCCAGTTCAAACGTGCCAAGGATCCGGCCTTGGAAGTCTGCAGGCTCTTGAGATCATCGGTCTTGATTCCTTCGCCCCTGAGGCTTGCTGAGGCATCTTGCAATTCCTGGCGGACGAGAAATGGGTGGTAGCGGCCTATCTTGACAATACCCCCATCAACGACATATTCCTTGTCGGGCGCAAGCAACTCGGCATCTCGGCTTCTCCGGATTTTTGCCAGGACTTTGCCAACTATCTGCGAGAAATGTGGCTCGGCCGCATCAATCTCTAGGGTGTAAAACGGAATCCGAGACTCGGCTCGGATGGAACGAGCGACGCCTATGCTCTGGGCTGAACGAGGGTCTTTGCAACCAACCTGTGCCGGCTTGGTAAGCCACACGATATTGCCCGACTTGTATCGATGTAGGATATGCTGAAAGGCTGCCAGCCTTTCTTCGCTAATATTCTCGAAGAAATAGGTGTCGAGGTCCAGCAACGAGACGATATCCTGATCGGGTGGTGGCAACTTGGTTGCTTCGCCAAGCCTGAACACGTCGACCGAGTTCCCCATTTTCTCAAGTTCACCCACCAGCTGTTCCGTTAAAGCTCCGTTGGCTTCGTCAGAAAGGATGGATATTCTGCCAGACAGGCCGTTGTCATTGGCAATATCCGTCTCGGGCACCCTGGTGTCGATTTTTGTGCTGACAATGGCTGCACAGTAGTGAAAGGGTTCTTCCGCGTCGCGGACGGCGGTGTCGACTCCAGAGAATCCGGCGGCCTTGAGCTCGGTATCCCATCGGTCCACCGGAATGTACGGCTCTTGTGCTCGGCCGTCCGCTTCACCTAGCCACCACCCAGAGAAGTTACCAAAGATGTAGTTGGGTGTGCGTGCGACAGCGCAAAGCTCGGTCAGCACCAAAAGGCCGCCGGGACGTAACAGTGGTTGGAGGTTGCTTAGAGTATCGTGCAAGGACGGCGTCGCATGGATAACATTGGGGGCCAGCACGATATCGTACGATTCTTCCTCGAAGCCCTGGTCAAAGGGGTTCTTGGAAATGTCAAAAACGCGGTAATCCATATTGGGCGCGTACGAAAACCGCTCACGGGCCTGCGGGAAGAAGCCGGCTGATATGTCAGTGAAGGTGTAGACATTGTATGCTGGCAGTCCATGGGGCCGAACGAGGTTGCGAAGGATCATCTCGGTTGTCCCACCAGTGCCGGCACCGACCTCTAGAATGCGGAGGTCTGGACGGGAATGGGCCAGCAGCTTGAAGAAGTCGCCTTTGCCAAAACTGACGGCGTCGTAGATTCGGGTCAGCACATCGCCTTGCATCAGCGTGTCCAGGGTATCTGTCTGGCCGGTAAAGATGGCTTCACAGTTGTCGTATATGCGCTTGATGCCAATGGCCACGGCACCTTTGGAACCAATCCCGATCTCTTGCAGCTTGTAGTAGCGGTCATTGATCATGGCGTCCCGAACAGCCGACGGCAAGGTCAAGTAGGTCTTTGCGTGTTCTCCGAGTACCGGATACGTGCCGTCTCTGGCACGTTTGATCTCTAGCTCAAGCCAGTCTCGGAACTTTTCAAAGTGCCAGTTGCAGGCCTTCAGGTTCCGCACGCGGTCGGCCGTCTCTAGCATGCACAACAGAGTCATTTCCTCTTGGATTCGGGTCTCATCTGGAATCGAACGGGGTGGGTTGAACAGGGTAGCATGGTCTACCAGGTCAAAGTCAGGCAACCACTCCAATCGAGCGGCGGCATGTGGTTCCGTGTCCCCGTCTTCAAGTTCGTGGCCGTCGTCCACCGACGTCAGTTCGAGCCCACTCAAACGTAGAGCGAGTTTGCCATCAGCGATGACTTCGATCGCCAGCTGTTTGGAAGAGCTGGAGCTGGAGTTGGGACCGACGGCAAAGACGTCCATTTCAGGTGCACTGCGCGACACGTACAAGTCCTCGATGACGGTTGGTACCCGCAGCCTGCCAAAGTTTCTGCCTATGCCCTTGACCATGGCCACTAGGAGCAGCTGCAAGCATGCATCGATGGCAATCGGGTGGAACAGGAAAGCCGGATCTTGATGGACATCTTGTTGCGCAATGGTGGCGGCAGCTAGATGCTCTGTTGCTGAGCTGCTGATGTTTTTGAGCGCCTGGAATGCCGGTCCATAGACCACGCCGATTCTCTCCATGGCGTCGTACCATCTTGTCGAGGGCACCTTTCGTACCAGAGCATCCTGGCAAGGCTTCTTGAGGAGGCACGGCGTTTGGAGAACAACGTCGTCGGGTCCAGAGCATGCCTTCACCTGGCCCTCGCAGTGCTTGATCCAGGAGGAGCCACTGTATGATACAACACGAAACTCATACCAACTCGAGTCAGACATGTCAGTCAACTTGACGGGTTTGAGCGTGGTCACAATCTCGATCGGCTGGTCAGCCGAGAGAACCATGGCTGAACGGGCCATAGCACGGCGTATTCTATATCCGCCCTCCACCCCGGTCACCTGCCGGATGGCTTCGCCGGCCATTGCGATGTACCCAGCAAAAGGAAACACCACGTCCGTTCGAATCCTGTGGTCAACCAGCCACGGCTCGTCGGCGATGCGCAGCATGTTGCGCCAGCCCGGCTCGATGCCTGAGCTCTCGGGGATGCGCAGACCGAGCAGACTGTGATGGCCAAACTGTCGGAAGCGAGATTCCCGAGAGACGCGGGCCTCGTACCAAAATGACCCGCTGCTGTGATCCCACGCATAGCGGGGGAGATCAGTCAACACCCTGCTGCTGCCCGAGGAGGCGGGGAACAGAGTGGCCCAGTCAACCACAGGTGCTGCTCCTGCTCCTTCCTGTTGAAATTGGAAGAGCTGGCCGAAGGCAGAGAGCAGAGTGTTGGACGCATTTTCACCGCGCCTCATGGTCGAAACGTAGCGACACTCGGCGGCGGCGGCGGCGGTGCCAGCCTCGGCCGCGATTTGTCGGATGGGACCCGACAGGGTCGAGTGCGGGCCAATCTCGATGAAGAGACTGTTAGGCTGATCTCTCAAGATGCGCCGAATGGCGCCTGTGAACTCGACCCGCGACGTCAGGTTGGAAACCCAGTAGCTTGGCCCCAGTGCCGCTCTGCCGGATCTGATAACCCCCATCTCCTGGGACGAAGAAGAAGAAGAAGGAGATGTAACCACGGTCGAGTACATTGGTATGTTGACCATCGTTTTGTCCTCCAAGTTGTCGTTGTTGTTGTTGGTGGTGGTGGTGTCACTGGTTTTGTTGCTTACTACGTTACGCAACTCTTCCTCCAAGAACGCTTGGTATCTAGCCGCCAGAGGCGTCATTTGATGGGAATGGTACGCCATGTCGACCTTGAGTCTTCGGGCGAGCGTGTCTGGCTTTTCTGCTTTGATAGCATCAAGGACGGACTCGAGAACCCCAACGTCCCCCGACAGCGTCACGCTGCGCGGACTGTTGTCGCAAGCGATTACCACACCTGGCTTGAGGTATGCTGTTGCCTCGTTCACGCCTAGGCCTACTGCTGCCATACCTCCTCCATCGACCCTTGTATTCTTGTTCTTTTCCTTGCCCTCCTTGGTCACATAGCCCCTGTAATAGGCCGTGAGTAGAGCCTCCTCGAGCGTGAGCGCGCCGGCCGCGTAAGCTGCGGCGATCTCGCCGCTCGAGTGGCCTACTACAGCAGAGGGCCGGAAGCCTCCTGCTCGCTCCACGTGCCGTACCAAAGCTATTTGCAAGGCTGTGCACAGAGGCTGAGAGATTTCCGCCTCGTTAATGCGGCTCTGAGCGGGTGGCGCGAAGAGTTCGGCTGTATCATTGGCACAACAAATGTCCGTGTTAGTACAAACACTAAAGTGAAAAGAGAACCAGATGAACAGGGGAAAAAAAAAAAAAAAAGGGGGGGGGGGGGGGGGAAGCGAGAGAAGGACAACGGATGAAGGGGGGGGGAAGAAACTCACACTCTAGAGACCAATCAGGCGGATGCATCAGCGACTTGAGAACCAAGTCCATCTGCCTGATGTCTTGTCTAAACCCTTCAGACGTCTCGAACAAGTCCTTGCCCATCTGCGGCCATTGCGCACCCTGTCCACTAAACACCATGACGATCTGGTTGTTGTTGTTGTTGCTGTCGCTGCTGTCTACTATGGTGTTGTTGGCAGTGGCGCTGCTGATAACAGATCGTCTAACCGGTGGTGATGTCTCAGCAATGGTCCCGTCCGGGTTGACGACCATGTAAGCCCGATGAGGCAGGACTTCCCGGTGGCGGGCAAGCGTGTATGCCATGTCGTAGAGGGTCTTGTTGTTGTTGCGCGATTTTTCCATCTGAATGCTGCTAATGTAGCTCTGTATGCTGCTCATGTATAGCTTCAGGGAGTTTTCTGTGTTGGCAGAAAAGAGGAGCAAGTGCGGGCCGGCGGCATTCCGCTCTTCTTGTTTTTCATCGGTCACGGTACTGGGGGATGTGGGCGAGTATTCCGAGTTGTCGTTGCTTGACTCGGACTCAGCGGTGACGCTGGAGGTTGAGTATGAGAAGCGGGAAGAGGAAGATGAGGATTGAGAAGAATAGGAAGGGGGCGGTGCTTCCAATATCACATCTGAGAGAGAGAGGATAACACAAACAAGGTTAGTTTCTGATGGCCTACATTATATTGACATCGACCCGGGCAATATTGGATCGTGCGTGTACTCACGGGCATTGGAACCACCTATTCCAAAAGAGTTGATGCTGACACGTTTGTCACGTCCAACCGGCCACGATTCAGGCTTCACCGGAACGACGAGTTTCTTGGACTCGAAGGGTACTTTTAACACACACACCACAGTCCACGGTTAGCAATCTCTCTCCACCACTCTAATGTGGGTGCTTGCTTACTCTTGGGATTCGGCGTTTTGAAGCGCAAGTTCGGGGGAATCGTCTCGTTCTCGAGAGCCAGCACACCCTTGATCAGACTGGTGAGTCCGGATGCACCCTCTGAGTGGCCGACATTAGGCTTCACGGAGCCGATATACACGCCGCTGTTGCCAAAGACGTTGCCCACGGCGTTGGCTTCCAATGGATCTCCTGTGGGGGTGCCAGTCCCGTGACATTCTACAAACGCCGTCTTTGAGGGATCAAGCGCAATGTCACTGTAGACCTTTCGCATCAAGGCCTCATGTGCCACGCTATTCGGCGTCAAGAGACTCTGGCTCTTGCCGTCGTTGTTGGTGCCTGTGTTGCGAATGACGGCCCGGATTGGATTGTTGTCTCGTATGGCGTCGTCAAGAAGCTTGATGTAGACGGCGTTGACGGCCTCGCCGCGGGCATATCCGTCCGCCGCCGCGTCAAAAGTCTTGCACATGCCGTCAGGCGCAAGCATGCCTTCCTCGGTCATGGCTGCCGTCGTGACGGGGCCAAGCACGAGGTTGGCTCCCGCTATGATG
>RANY01000776.1:0-17276 GCA_009805235.1 Neurospora pannonica FGSC 7221
TGAAGACCGCGACACGCGCGACCTGCGCGCCGAGCTCCTGGCTGCTGAGGAGGCGCACAAGGCCAAGTTGAGGGGCGGACCTGCTCTGATCTCTTCTGGCGATGACAACGAGAGCGCTGCAGCGGGAGCTAAGCGGCCATTGGCTTTGACGGGTGGTGATGACAAGGATGGAAAGGGAGGGGAGGAAGATCAAGAAGCAAAACGACGAAGGATATTAGAGTTGACGAGGGAGATTGATGCCGACGATTCCGATTCAGACGGCGACTCCGACGCTGGCCCAGACACCGCATCAAAACCCGGCGGCTCCAATACCCAGCAAGACGACGACGCCTCCGATTCATCATCCGATTCGGACTCCGACTCAGACTCAGACGACGAAGAAGCCGAGCTCCAGCGGGAACTCGAGCGCGTGCGCCGCGAGCGTCAAGAGAAGCGAGAGCGCGAGGAGCTTGAGCGCCAAAAGGCCGAAGAAGAACAGCGCGAGAAGGACATAGCGCTCGGGAACCCGCTGCTGAACAAGCCGGACTTTACGGTCAAGAGAAGGTGGGACGATGACGTGGTGTTCAAGAACCAGGCGAGGGGCGTGGATGATAGGAATAAGAAGAAGGAGTTTGTTAATGATTTGTTGAGGAGTGATTTTCATAGGAGGTTTATGAGTAAGTATGTTCGTTGAGTGGGGATGGGAGGGAAAGGTTTTTTTTTTGGGGGGGGGGGGGGGGGGGGGGGGGGGGGGGCTGCTGCTGATGGAGGAGGAGGGTTGGATGGGAGGGGATTGGGGAGGTGTAGTCAGTGAAGGGGGAGAAAGAAGGGGGAGAGAAGATACCCGAGGATACAAGGCTAAACAGAGCGAATTAATTTCCTCTTTACGACACAATTGGCTTTGTAGGAAAGGATTCTGCGTGCATGCTCGATAAGCGAGCGATAGACGAATTCACAGGACACAAAATAAGTACAACCAACAAGACTTTCAATGATCATTGCATATCTATCCACATCAAACCCATCCACGACTTTTTGTACCTAACGCCAGTTACAAATGCAAATGCTATACATCCATCCATCCGTACAAACGGATATCCTTCAACATGACCAAAAACATCGATCATATACTACACATAAATCTCGCCCCGTGACCATTAATCACATCACGTACTCTTCCAACAACAACAGACTTCACATCCACCAGCCCCTTACTGCAACATATTATCCAAGCTCTCACCAAGCGTCTCCTCAATCCCCACGATCCACCTCCTGTTCTCCCTCTCCACCACCTCATCATCATCATCCTGCAACTCGCTAATAAACGGCAACATCTCCGGCAAGCTCTGGAGCCACTCCTCGCCCAGTCTGGCCGTGAGCGCCTGCTCGCACTTGATGACCGCCAACCGGACCGCCGCCTGTTCGGAGCGGAGGTGCTTGAGCAGAGCCGAGTTGATCTCCTTGTGGTGCTCCTTGCTGTCGGCGGCGGCAGCCAGCTCGACAACGGTGAGAACCAAATCCTCGGTGCAGTTGTCGGCGCTAGCGGCGTGGCCGAACTGCTCGACCAGCACGGGYGCGACGGCGTTGAAGTGCGCGGGCGCCTGCCAGAAGCCGTCCTGGTCGTGCTCGAAGCACTTGGTGAGGGTGCGGAGGACGCGAGAGCGGAGGGTCTTGAGGACGTCGTCGCCGTTGAGAGGGGCGGACAGGACCTTGACGGCCGAGTCGATGATGTACGAGGCGTACGAGGTGACGATGGACTTGAGGTTCTCGAAGAAGTGCTGCAGGAAGCCGTAGGTGCTGACCTGGCGCTGGGCCTTGCCGGCCAGGTCAGACTTGGGCAGGCCGGTGGTGGACCACTCCATGAGGTGGGAGAACATGGGGCGGAAGGCGGCGTCGTTGAGCTTGTAGATCATCTTGAGAGAGGTCTCGTTGATGAGGAGCTCGATCTTCTCGAGCTCCTGGGTCGAAGAGAGGACGCCGCTGCGACGGAGGTCGAAGGCGTTGAGGAAGATGCCGGTGAAGAGGGTGGTGTTCTTGGCGATGGAGGACTTGGGGTGCTTGTCCAAAGCGGTGCCAAGGACGTGGAGGTACTCCTCGAGAGCCTGGTCATTGTTAGAAGATGTAGCATGAATGATGATAGGATGGAGACTTACCGAGTATCCGGAAGCGGCAGCGTTGGCCCAGTTCTTCTCCAGGGCAGTGAAGAGCACCTTGCCCTCGATGAGCTTGGCGACAAACTGGAGGCAGTCGGCCCGGTTGGCGCGGCACTCCTCGTCCAGACCAGCGGCAGCAGAAGCGTTGGAGCAGGCAAGGAGTCTGTCGAGGTAGGCACCCGAGATCATGTAAGGAATGTGTTGGGCAAGAGCGGCCATGAAGGCATAGGCAGCGTTATGCAGCGCACCATCGGGCTTCTCGGCCTTAATGCTCTCCTCGAGGCAGCCAAGAGCCTTGGGGATGGCAATAGGCAGGACAGGGACAATAGCGTCCTGCAGAACGTCCACGAGAGAGGCAAGGCAGAGGAGAGCCATGACGCGGAGCTCCTGAGACGGCTGGCCAAGGCAGCTGTCGCCAGCAATGGTGGCGGCAGCAGCGGCAACGGCATCGAGATCCTTCTTGCCATACTTCTCGGCGATCTTGTCTACGCAGTTGACGGCGGTGTGCTTGTAGCTCATGTCGTCCGACTCGCGGATCACAGCTGTGAGCTGGGGCAAGAAAGCAAGCAAAGCCTCCCTCGATTTGGGGTTGTTGGTGCTCTCGCTGTCCACACGGTGCTCCAAGGCACGGAGGACCTTCTGGCGCAAAGTGACGTTAGGACGGTCAAGAAGAGCCTCAACACTCTTGATGAACTCGGCAATGGAGAGCAGGTTGAGGAGGTTGGAGAGCGCATCGCCGCAGCGGTCGTAAAGGGCCTCCTTCTTTGTCTTGACGGTGCCAGCCAGGGTGAGGACACCCTCGAGGAGTTGGGCATAGAGCTCGCGGATCTTGACGGACTCCATATCGTCCTTCTCAGCCAATCCGGAAATCTCGTGTCTCAGACGACGGTTGGCAAGCAACTTCGGGAGGAGGGTAAGCTGCTTCGTAGCAAGCTTCGTAACATCCTGCACAGAGTTGGAGTCGACTTTGGCGAGCAGAGCAGCGGAGAGGACAGGCTTGGGCTTGAAGATGTCGCTGATGAGATCCAGATGCTTGATGAGGGTCTGCAGCTGAATCTCCACCGAGAAGGAGCCAATGATTTGCGTAGTGAAAGCAAGCATGTTGTCAGTAGCGCCATACTTGTCAACGAACATGGCAAGGACAGCGAAGAGGAAGTCCTCGGGTCCAAGGTTCTCGATGAGAGTGATGAAGAGATCCTGCTTGCGGTGAGAAGGAATGTGCTCGTAGGCAACGACGAAGCTGGTGAGAAGCTCGGCAGTGCTGGCAACCAGGTTCCTCCTGCTCTTGCGGAAGGTCTCGATCAAAGGAGGAATGACCTCCTTAACGGTCTGGTTGACAACGTGAGCGGAGTAGTCATCAGCCTGCTTGAGGACAGAGCTGCCCATGAAAGTGAAGATGGGCATAACGCTGTGCAAGACAACATCGGGCGCAGTGCGAGCCAGGCTGGCAACCAACAGCAGGGCAGCGTTGATGACGGTGGGGCTGGAAGACCGCTGGATGCAGGAGGCGAGGATATCACCATGACCAGCCGCGGGGTCAATAGTGAGCTCCTTGCTGTCCTTGTAAGCCGGGATCATGGCAAGCAGACTGCTGAGAACCAGGCTCTGGAGGTAACCCAGTTCAGAGCCGACAACAGTACGGAGATGCTGGAGCTCAGAAAGGGTGGTGAAGAGGCTGGGAAGCAACTCGGGATGCTCCTCAGGCTTCGACTCCTGAACAAGTTCGAGGACAAAGGTGGCCTTGTTGAGGCTTGCGCTGACATCGGCAGGGCTTTGCGTGTCGACGCTCTTCTCAGACGAGCCAACACGTCTACGCTTGGTCGCCGGCTTCTCGGTAGCCTTCTTGATATCATCGTACAGGGACTCGAGGAAGTCAAGCAGGATATCGGTAGTCAGCTCAACCTTGTGCAAAACGTCGGTAGCCTCGGTAGCAACAACGTCTGGCTCGGAGGAGGTAGGGTGAACAGCCTGAGAAAGAGTGAGCAGAGCGCGAGCGGTGGAAAACTGGGTCTCGGCCTTCATGGAAGACCAGATCTTCTGGACACGGCCGAAGAGCGACTGGACGAGGCCGTTGCGGGCAACAACCTTGGAATCGTTGATGAGCTCGAAGATCAGCTTGAGACCAGCCTCATTGTTGGCGATGACGACATCGACGAAAGCGTTGTTGACAGAGGCCTCATCCACAGCTTCCCGGGCAAGGAGCTGCTGAGCCTCCGCCTCGGACAGGCGGGCCCACCACTGCAACAGAGGGAGGAGCAGGTCGGTTCTGGAGGTACCGGAGATGCTCTTGATCTGGTTGAGCGGCTGCAGGAGTCTCAGCTTGACAGCAATAAGCGGTGTTCCAACGACATGGCTAGAAAGGAACTTGAAGATGGCGAGTCTGGTAGCGTGGGACAGGTGCTTCTTGTCGCCGTCCTTGGACTTGGAGCTCTCCAGAGCGTTGGTGAGGGCAGCCAGGATGTGGTCCTCGTGAAGTAGGGTCTCCTCGAGAGAAGGAATGAGGACGGAGTTGATGAGCGACTTGGTAGCATCAAAGTCTAGCCAGCTGACAGCAGCGGTCTTGGCATAGAGACCCTCAGAGCCCCAAACACGGCGGGCCTTGCTGGGCTTGGTCTTGTAGAAAGATCCCAGAACAGTGACCAGCTCGGCAGCGGCGCGACGGACCTTCTTGGCAGGGTCGCTAAGAGCGACAATGGCATAGGGAACGACGGCCTGAAAGTCCAACTTGGCGAACTCCTCGTCCTTCAGGAGGTTCTTGACCCGGTCAAGAGCAGCAACCTTGGCCAGAGTGGGGAGAGAACTGCACCAGAGCCGCGTGTAGAAGCTGGCATAGAAGAGCTTGGTAGGGGCCTGAGGACGGCTGAGCACGGGGGCCTCATCGAATTTCTGGAGGTTAGTCTCGTTGGCAGCAACGGACAAGAAGAGTGAGTAAAGCTCCTCCAGAAGATCAAGAGGCTCCTCGGCGAAGCACGAGGCAGTCTGAGGCTTGAGCTTGAAGAGCTTCTCAAAGTTCTGCGCGAGTTCCGCTTCCTTGTCGACCTTGGGAGTGTTGTCCTCAGCAGCGGCCTCGGGGGCATCCTCAACGGCGAGCTTGGGGCGGATGGACGCGCCAAGAGTCAACTCGAGAGCATCAATGTCGAAGTCAACCTCCTCGATGGTAGCACGGACGATATCGCCAACCTCACCACCAGCCTGCGACAAGCTGACCAGGATAGTGCCAAGCTCCTTGCGGATCGCGCCATCCTGATCAACCTGGTCGTTGATTCTATGAGCGGCAACCAGCAGAGACTTGTAGACGACCTTGATCTGCTTCTCACGGAGGACGTTGCCAAGGAGTAGCGAGTTGACCACAGGCAGACTGCGAACATCGCCCTTCTTGTGGAGCCTGTCGACCAGGGCAAGAGCAAGGCCGTTGGCCAGCTTATCGACTCTGTAGTCCTTGCCAATCTCGTTCATTACTGAGGCAAGCTCAGGAACCTTCAGGAGAGCCTTGGTGACTCTGGCAGAAAGCTGCTTGGCGGAGCGGTGCTGGGAGATGATGCAGAGGGTGACGAGACCAGGGCGCATCGTCTCGGGAGTCCAGCCATGGACAAGCTGGTCCATGAAGGCCGTAAGAGCGTTGTCGGCAAGACCGCCCTTGGCAGCAAGAATAGTCACAACCATGTAGCTGGCGATCTGGAGACCGGGCGAGCTCTTCATGACCATGGCATCGCTGAGGACAGGGGCAAGCTGCTGCATGAGGGCGTTGTCGTTCTCGATCTGAATGCTTCTCCTGCCGGAACGGTACTTGTCGAGCAGACCGTTGGTGGCTTCAACCATGACACCGCCCCAGAACGAGATGAGGCCGGGGTATTCCATCTGGTACTTGCAAGAGTCGAGAGTATACTGGGAGATGGCGGTAAGAAGCTCGGGGCGGTTCGTCGCCTGCTGGACAATGGCGGCGCGAGGGGGCGCGGTCAGAGAGCGGATGTAGGGGTCGAGGAAGCGGTACTCCTTGGGAATGCTGGCGGGCAGGATGGACAGCAAGGTCACAAAGGCCGGGATAGTGTGATATGGGAGGAAGGTAGCAATGAGGGCAGCGGTGTTGAACTCGTGGATGCGGAACCGGCGAATCAACCACTCGATGGCCTTGATGGCGGGCATGAGACGCAACCTGCTGCCGCAGAGATGGAGGAAGGCCTCGACATGCTTATCGAGGGCGGCGTTCTCAGCGGCGCTCATCTGTGTCCTGTCGGCCTCCTGACTCTGCTCGCTCCATAGGGACTGGGAGAACTTGGTGAAGCGCGAATCGAGGTTGCATAGCTCCTCGAAACCTTCGAGGCATATCGAGTAGATCTCGGGGTATGTCTGGGTGGCGGCGACGCGGGGCTCGAAGATCAAGGACTTGGAGTGGGCGGCCTTGAGGACCTTGGTGTTGAGGGTCGACCGCGAGTTGGCGGCGATCTGGGCCAACTGGGAGGCCAAAGACGACATGGCTGTGTATTGCTTTCTATCTTTCGGCTATATGGGTATCGTATGGTATCGTAAGGAGAGTCGACGTCGATATTTCGATCGCGTCGCAAAGTGGGAATCCGGTCGGCCTTTCGGCGCGTGGTGGGAGACGGGAAGGGTGCAGTCTCGATCGTCTATCGCGGGGTGGAGACTCAGGATATTGAATGCTGGATATATGGACAGTTGTCGAGAAAGAGATTGCCGCGGTCTCTCTTTGCTGCGACGTTAGCGATGTTGTTTTGGAGAGTGGGTTGTTCGGGATGGAAGGGAGTTCAAGTTGGAGGAGATGCGGCCACTCGAAGCTCCCAGCGCATGCACTCAATCGCAAAAGTGAAGTGCAGTTCAATGGCCCTTCATGGTTCAGCAACTTTTTCTTCTCCAAGGGGTGGGGTCCGATAAGAGAGTCTGACCAACCACAATGCGCCGATAAGACCCCAGCATTGGCGGCCAGGGTCCAAAAAGTTTGGAAAATGTTCCTGAGCTCATCTCATTGAAGAACAACAATCGATACCCATCTCCACTACAGAACACCGCTCTGAGCACCTACCTCACTCCAGTCTGTCTCAGCATATATCAATCCGCCCATATCCAGTGTTTCCGGTTCACTTCACATCATCTCACAACCTTCAACAACACAGACCACCACCAGCCATCATGTCTTCCCATCCTTCCAAGCGGAGGAAGCTGGCCGATGGAGCTCAGGCGTCGGACGGCGCAGCAACCAGCGACGTCAAAATTCAAAAGCAATTCTTCAAGAGTGCACAAAGCTGGAACCTTGAGGAGGACTATGAGAACCGTCCCAGGAAAGGAAAGAAGAAGAAGGAGAAGAAGGCCGCCGATGCCACGAAACTGCCGATCAGAGTCGCCGAGGGAACCTGGGTTACGCAGGAAGAGGAAGACGCCGAGATTGCGAGCGATGCTGAGTGGTTGGAGAGTGAAGGAGAGGAGGCCCCTGAGGAGGAAGAGGTTCAACCTGAGCCGGAAGCACCCAAGATTCCCGAGCGTGAACAGATCAGGAGAGCCCAGGAGGAAATGGCCAAGATCGCAACGCAACTTAACGAAGACCCAGAGGAGCACCCGGGTGCTTTCAAGGCACTCGCCAAAATTGGAGAGTCGGACCTTCTCGCCATCAAGAAGCTCGCCATTGTTGTCCAGATGACCGTCTATAAGGATGTCATTCCTGGCTACAGGATAAGACCGGCTTCGGAGGATGTTGCCAAGGAGAAGCTGTCCAAGGATGTCAAGCGGTTACGCGTCTATGAGCAGGCCATGGTCACCGGTTACTATCAGTACATCAAGACCCTCGCTGCCCTCGCAGGCGGGTCTATTCGCGACAAGTCCAAGCAGCCCATCTCCAGCATCGCCCTTACCTGCGCTTGCACCCTTTTGAACGCAGTACCGCACTTCAACTTCCGCGGCGAGCTTCTCAAGATCCTCATCAAGAAGCTGAGCTACCGAAATCTTGATAAAGACTTTGTCAAGTGCCGGACCGCTCTCGAGACGCTATTCCACGAGGATGAGGATGGTCAGCCCGCCATGGAGGCCATCTCAGTGCTCACAAAGATGATGAAGGCTCGTAACTACCAGGTTGACGAGAGCATCCTCAACCTGTTCCTCCACCTGCGTCTGCTCAGCGAGTTCTCCGGCAAAGCTTCCAGAGACACGGTGGAGAAGCAAGATGATGGGTCGGTCAAGAAGCCGAAGCAAAAGAAGGAGTTCCGCACCAAGCGCGAGCGCAAGCTTCTCAAGGAGCAGAAGGAGGCTGAGAAGGTCATGGCTCACGCCGATGCGGCTGTGAGCTACGAGGAGCGGGAGCGGATGCAGTCCGAAACGCTCAAGATGGTTTTCGCCTCGTACTTCCGCATTCTCAAGATGCGTATCCCCAACCTCATGGGTGCCTGTCTTGAAGGCCTGGCCAGATACTCCCACCTGATCAACCAGGACTTCTTTGGCGATCTCCTCGAGGCCCTAAAAGACCTGATCCGCTATAGCGAAAAGGACGCTGAGAAGGAGGATGATTCGGATGACGAGAACAAGGAAGAGGAAGAGGATGAAGACGACGAGCACGAATTCGTCCGTGACACCAGTCGCGAGGCCCTCCTCTGCACCGTCACCGCCTTCGCCCTTCTCGAGGGCCAAGACGCCCATAATGCGCGCTCCGACCTTCACCTCGATCTCTCCTTCTTCATCACCCACCTCTTCCAGTCCCTTCTCTCCCTCTCCGTCAACCCGGACCTCGAGCTCGGCGCCCAGTCGCTCCAGCTCCAGAACAGCGTGCGCCGCAACAACCGCATCAATCTGCAGACCACCACCGTCCTGCTCGTCAAGTGTCTCAGCGGCATCCTTCTGCCGCCCTGGAACATCCGCTCCGTGGCGCCGCTCCGTCTGGCCGCCTTCACAAAGCAACTCATGTCCGGGTCGCTCCAGGTACCTGAGAAGTCAGCCCAGGCGCTCCTTGGCCTGCTCGCCGACGTGTTGCACACGCACGGCAGGAAGATCAGCTCGCTGTGGAACACGGAGGAGAGGAAGGGCGACGGCACGTATAAGCCGCTTGCGGCGACGGTGGAGGGTAGCAACCCGTTCGCGTCGACGGTGTGGGAGGGCGAGCTGTTGAGGAAACATTATTGCCCCAAGGTGAGGGAGAGCGTGAAGCAGTTGGAGAAGAGCATCAAGAGTATCAAATAGAGGATGGATGGGTGATGTGGTAAAGGGAATGTTTCGTTGTGTCTGCGAGAGTCTATTTGAAGGTTGTTGGAGAGTATATACGTTAGCTTTTGCACAGAATTGTTATTTTCGAAACTACTTTGTCGGTCAATCCCATTTTAATGGAATGTGGTATTATTTTCTGTTGGACACCCAGAAGCGGGTGGTCCCATTTGTGGTGTGAGAACAGACAATGAGTCTTTCCCCCCTTTCACTCCCTCTGGCGACCGTTCAGACTCGTTCAACCTCGTATATCCGTTCTTCGCGTCCCTTAGGATCGGGTCCCTTGAGAGGTGCATGCGAGGCAGGCGAGGCAGTCTGCAAAGCTCAGTTTACCCAACCGCACGGTTGCCATAAATCCGGGATAAAACCGGCAGGCTGGATATCCGAGTTTGCCAAAGTTGTATGATACCGAGATTTGTCATTTTCTTCCACTTAATCTTCAGTCCTCAAGGACGTATCTATCAATCTGCTCTCGTTATTTTACAAAGACGTTTCCAACCTGGGTCAACGACACGATTCTGACCTCTCTTCTCCAACTGAACTTTGCGTTTTTCTTCACAGCTCACTAACAACAATCGAAGTTCTTTCCCTACCTCTCTAGCTTTGTCTCACCGAGTCGGGACAAACTTGCCGAACCACGGCGGCGGAAACATCACAACCGAGGCATGTCCGTAGCTTCCCCTCCAGCCCTCATGCGAGTTTAATTGGGAAGGTGAAAAGACTTTTTCTGTCTGATGACGATCGTCATATCGATCAATGGAGTCGCTTTTCTCATTTCCCTTATTGGTGTAAGCGTGCGGCTCTGATGTTCCACAACAGCCTTATTCGTGAAACAATGTTAGGCAATATCCAGCTCGGTTGTACAATGTGTCCGTTGGCAGCGAGAGAATGTCTTTACACTTTGACAACGGTGACTCGAGAGTGAATACCATACCCAGATCCCAAGCGGTTCACCAATGGTTTTTTCATATGAGACCTCTCGGATAGAGATTACTACACCGCCTCGGACTCCAACCACCAACACAGTACGATATTGCGGCTCGAAAGTGGCTGTATCAACGTCATAGCCTGGATATAAACGGCACCGTTAACAGCCAACAGCATCACAAAACTGCCTATAAACGGTTGCTGTCGTCAGAGTCACTGAACAACTTCATCTTGTGACTTCGAATTTTTGGACTCGTCGACACGCTCCAGACAATATAGTCGCTGTATGGGCGTCATAGTCTGGGTAGACGGCACGACTGAGACGCTCAGTATCACCATCAACGCCGCCAACATACATATTTTGGCCGCCATCACCGGATCATTAAACCTTGGACACTCGAGGAGTGTGAAGTCATCATCGCGACATTGACAATGGCTGTGAATCCCCAATTCCCGAGACTTACCTTTGCTGCCAACGGCATGCGTGCCTTCCTTGCTCTTGCTAGACTTGCATCGCAAAAGCACGTAGGGTCATCCGGCACCTTATTCGGCTTCTGTGAGCGCGGACCCGGACATTTCGCACTCGAAATCTGTCCGTCTCGCTTTCAAGTTTACCGAACCTAGTCATCACGTACATATCCTGCACATGTCGAGTATGTACTAGAAGCTTGAAGTCAAAAACACAGTGAAGTCGACAACACAAGTCCGCTTTTCGGTAACCGTCGCATTAAAAGATTTGCGGTTTGAATCGACCCGACAAGAGAAACAAAGGACGGGAAAGGAACATCAAGCGTGGTTTCCTGGATGGAACCTCCACACGGCGCAAAATTGGTCTCCACTACAGGGGAAAAGGGCACTAACAGACACGTGCAAATTACCGGAAATTGGCCCATGTGGACGCTATCACTAAGTCACCAGGCTAAACTGTTAACGGCCGCTAACAAGGGCTTCCAAGGCTCGCTAAATTCGCTTGACTTAAGCTACACTAACACATGGGAAATCGTGCATTCTCTCATCGCTGGGACAATTGGAATCCTCGTGTTTCCCCATGTCTTTGATCATTGTTTTGGAGACAGAGGCCATATGGCATCCAAGGTTCTGGCTCAAGTTGAAGCTGTTACTATCCGTTAATCAAAGAAAAGAGGGAAACCATCCCAAGATGATTTCCGACGATTTCAGGAACAGAGCCTTTCTTTCGTCTGAACTACGACTAGTCCTCCCTTCTGTACCTTTTCATCCCTTCATCGGTTCAGGGGAATAGACCGTCGTCGATCAACCTACACTAAATGGCCTGTCGAATCTCGATCTCGACCATTCAGCTTCCTGATGGGGTCCAAGGCGCCAGAAGTGTATCAAAATCGCAGAAACTGTGGCAGATCCGGCTCTGGGGAGTTTCGTCTTGGCATCCAACTTCCAGGTTGTCTCAGGCCCCCAAACTTCCCAGGAAGAAGCATCTTCCGTCCCAGCAGTGGAAGGAAGTATGGATGAAAGCCAAGACCGGGCCAGGGATCATCGGTCGTCATCGTTTCGGACCCTCTCTCCCACTTCCCTTTCTTCCATTCCGTCCGTCGCTCTTGTCCGTTTACATCTTCACCGAGGGAAAGTCCACCTCAACTCAGCCCAACTCGGGACGTTATTGTCGTCAAGATGCGTCTGGATCATGCACATTTCGCAGGATGTGTGCTGCATCAGCCTCAGCCCCCAACGGCTCACATTCCCGCAACACCAAATGCAGTTCACGGCCACTGGATCCTTGGTTTCAGTTATCTCAGCCCACGAGGCTACACATCATGCTTATGCCACATTGTACATGCACAGCCTTCATCGGAGCCTGTCTGTTTTCCGTCCAGCCTTCGCGACGTCGGCTAATCGCCAGGAGTCTGAACTAGACATTATGGGGTTCCCATTATGGCAGGCACCTCCTGTCACATCTCTTTTATACGCCACCTTCCCCAGATATGGACAAGCCAAGCTCTTTCCTTCACATAGAGGCACCTTGGCGGCTCTTGGGATTCCCTTCCTCCTTCCTGATAGTGCCAGAGCTGGAAGCCATTGCCTTTTTGTTTTCCCCAAAGTCATTCACAACATTCATCCACTTTTCAGTAGGTTACTGCCCCAGCCCCTGTCGATGGATCCCATACACGTAGGGGGCCGGAACTTCGTGGAGCCTTAGTCTCTTCCGCCTATCCTCTTGCCTCCAAGAATGACCCCCGTCCTAGCCTGTCAGCTGTGCCCGGCTTTGCCTCATCTCTACCTCTACCTCTATCCTCGGTAGATTTTCCTTTCCCTTTATCATCTTTCTGTCATCCCATCAGTTTTGCCCGCATGGGACAAAAAGTGTCCATGTTGCTTTCTCTTCTCATCTGATATAGTTGTCACAGTTTTGTTTTCTTTACCTGCTAAGCCCTTACCTTAATCCAACCTCCCATCCTTCTTTTTCCCTTCTTTCCTTTTATACTAATCCGGTCACGAAAAGCAGTTACGAGGTGTTGATTGTTACTTAGACAGTCCCATTGCATACCCTACGTGTCATTTATACTGTTCACTTGACCAAGGTCCGCCCTTTGGTTTCTGGGTTTGTTTTTGTGGACGCAACCAAATTCTTGGCCTACGTTGAAGAGCTCACTCAGTCTCACTTGGATCAACATTATCCGAGTATTGTCAGACACATCTCGCATTCTTTTTACTTTGCACTGCCTGCCCCATCGCGCATTTGTTTCCTGAGACTTTCGCTTGTCAGTTTCCTTCTTTCGTTCGTCACATATTCCTTTTTGGCTTACTATATTGTATTATCGTCTACATATCTTTCGCGCATTGTATCAGAGGGCCTTGTGGGATCTCAAAAGTTGGATACCCAAGATTGTCGACATCGTTCTTCAACCCAAAAAGATCAAGGGAAAAAAAAAAAGGAAAACAAGGATGAGGAGAACGACGATATGGGAATGGGTCTTGATGGCATCCCTTCTATCAACGACGGAAGCCTTCACCATTCAACAAAAGCAAAATGCTGGTGCTCTAAAGGTGGTCAGTCTGCAGACGGAGCGACTGTCCGTCCCAAACCACGTTGCCCGGGACAGGGAACGAAGGAGAGGAATAAATGAAGTCGCATTGGATAACTTCGTATGTTTTACCCTTCTAATACTCTGCTAGAATACTTGGCTGATACCACGGTTTAGATAGGTGGATACTATATCAATGTGACCATTGGTACGCCCGGAACGAATTTCTCACTACATCTCGACACAGGCTCTAGTGATACTTGGGTGAATGCTCCCAGTTCAAATCTCTGTCAAGAGAACTTCAGACCGTGCGATTACTCCGGCACCTACCTGGCCAATGACTCGTCTACTTATGAGTACATTGGCAATAATTTCGATATCACGTATGTGGATGGCTCCGGCGCCAGAGGGGACTATGCCTCCGACACCTTCACAATCGGCAACACCAAACTGAACCGGCTGCAGTTTGGCATCGGCTACTCTTCAACTAACGCGCAGGGACTAGTCGGTCTAGGGTACGCCCTGAGCGAAGTGCAAACCCGCGTCGGGTTGCCAGCCTATAACAACATTCCGGTGCAAATGGTCGCCGACGGCTTGATCAATTCCAACGCCTACTCCATCTGGCTTAACGACCTCGATTCCCCCACGGGTACCATCCTCTTCGGCGGCGTCGATGCCGCCAAGTACGAGGGCGACCTGCTCACCCTGCCTGTTCAAACCCCCGAAAAGGGCACGTACAAGAACCTCATGGTCACCATGACCGGCCTGTCTTTATCCCAGTCCCAGTCCTCCTCCAACGGCAACGGCAACGGCAACGGCAGCGACAACGGCAAAGGCGGTAACACCACCCAGGTCTCCAAAGACAACCTCGCCCTTGCCGTTCTCTTGGACACCGGCTCAACCCTCAGCTATCTGCCCCGCGAGCTCGTCAAACCCCTCTACGACGCCATCGGCGTGACAATCATGCCAAACCCAAAAGGCAACCTAGACGCCTATGTTCCCTGCTCTTTCAGGTCCTCCTCGCAATCCGTCATCTTCTCATTCTCCTCTCAGCTGCAGATCACCGTGCCCATGAACGAGCTCGTCCTCAATCAGACCACCAACAACAAACTCCCACACATGCCGGACGGCGTCACAGATGCCTGCCTCTTTGGCATCCAAGAACGTAATGGCACGGGAAGCAACACCCTAGGCGACACATTCCTGCGCAGCGCGTATGTGGTGTTTGATCTGGACAACAACGAGATTTCGATGGCGCAGACGAGGTTTAATGTCACGACGACGGACCTGAAGGAGATCAAGAAGGGTAAAGGGGGGGTGCCGGGCGCGAAGGCGGTGGAGAATCCGGTGGAGGCCACGAGCGGGCTTTCTGATGATGAAGGGGGGATATATTATGAGAATGGGGCGGCGGGTGAGTTGAGGGTGGGCATGGGAATGGCTTGGGGGTTGTTGGTGGGTGTTGCGATGGTGTTTTTGGGGTTGTGAGGTGGTGAGGGATGAGAAAAGGAAATGAAAAAAGGAAGGGAAGGGAAAAGCGAAATGGTTGGAAAACTCAAGTCTTTTTTTTGGACATCATCACCATGATTGCACGGGAACAGCGTTTGGCTTTTACCATTCAGGAATATCTATATTTAGGATATTTCCTTCCACCCGCATCCACTCCGTGGCACTTAGAGGAACAAGTGGCTGGATATGACTTGTGTATACCTTTTAATACACCAAAACGGACAAACAGGTTAAATGGCCATGTTCTTAACGAGGGGTTTCAGGCAGATGATCAGAGGAACGCATAGATTCTCAGTCTCTCACAACAATAATAACGATAATTGTGAAATAGTCTTAAAGGAAGAATACCAGTGCATACATGCAGATCAGGACTCATTAGACCAACCAAGAGTTCTTTCTTGTTTCCCTAGCCCTAAAAAGTCGGCGAGCTAATGGTGCCACCTCAAATCATCCCAGATGACATTTCCTTTGCCTTGCCATCCCACATAACATTAACAGAATCAAAGCCGTACCATACATAACAATCCTGTATTTCCTCCCATCGTACATCATCAGTTCGTTCGGCTTCGTCTCGAACACTACCTCAGATACATGGTGCCTCCAAATGTTCGTGTACATGCCTCCCAACTGTTCATACGATCATACGTTCGCCAAACCGCCGCCGGACACTCGAGAACAGCTTAACAACCGTCACCAATTTTTAGCTCAAATTCATGAAATACTACTTGCAAATGCGGCTCATGCCGCAAATACATTTTTTTGGGATTATGCACTCCGATCTATGCAGGAGTGGCGATGGTATATACAGGTCCGTTCTTATGCCCGCCAGCCCACATCTACATCTTTAAATATTCCATCGACGCACAGCCATCACATATTTATCCTTTCCCGTTACTTGTCCGTTTCCTTTTCTTTTTCTTTCTCTTATGAGTTTTCCACTTGTTCATTTTCCGTCTCTCTCTATCTACTTTACACCAAGAAAAAAAAACCAGAACGAAAACAACAAACAGACCATCGTGTAAGTATATGTGTGCCTAACAACCACCACGAAACAGACCACATCTAACTCCCTCTTCCATCCCAGTCCCTCATCAACCAGCTCCAACAACCATCAACACCATCATTAACAACCACACCGACCTCACCGCCGTAAAAATGCCCTTCATACGTCCCGTCGAGATCCGTCTCCTCCCCCGCCTCCCCCGAATCTCCCCCTGGTTCATCCTCTGGGGCCTCTTATTCTCCGGTTTATTGTCTACCTCTCTATCCTCCTACTTTTTCCCCTCTCTCTTTCGGTATGCCAACTCAAACAATATCCGAGGCCACATCACGCCCTCTGGAGGACCCGAATTCGAACTCGACCGCATCGCCCACATAGCCGGTAACGAAATCGCTGGTAACGCTCATGTAGCTTTTCGCGTCCAACACGTCCCTGCCCTTTCGTCTCCAACTCCCATCGCCTCGACTGCATCAACCACCACCACCACCCCTCCCAAACCCCTCATCACCCGCCGCCCTGTGCCCCTCGGCCGCCGCCAAGAAGATCCCGACGACCGCCTCGACGATGACGGCTTCCCGCATTTCGGCGACGACGAGGCCGAATCTCGGCTCGCCAACAGCGTCAACGTCTACGACCAACCGATCCAGACCGTGCACCTACAAGACGTCAGGCCCTTTCCCCTGGGCGAAGTGAACGATATCCCTGGGGTGTTCGCGGCTTGTGCTCGCCCCTGCATGCGAAAAGCCGTGGAGCTAAACACCGACTGCGAAGACCCGCTGGATCTCGAGTGCACGTGCAGGCCCGAGATTAGGGTGGTGATTGAGGCGGCGAGTGATGAGTGCTGTTGGCAGGCTTGTGGGGGTGGGGTGCCGGAGATTTTGTGGGCTTTTTCTCTTTCCCTTTTTTTCTTCTGTTTTTTTGTTCCAGTTTGGTTGTTACAGTATTATGAACGAGAAACTAACATATAGATAACAGGTGGCGCCCGTGCTGGAATGAGGACCAGCCGTTGCATTATTAAATAAAGCGGTCGTGGTTTCCATTTTTCGTCGTAGGTACTCAAGGAAGACTCAGTCTACGAGGACAACAAGGAAGCACAACGACGACGAGAACAACGACAAACAAAGACGACGAAAATGACGAGGACGACGGGCAATACCACCGACACGGGGACTTCAGTGACCAGAACAATACCTACTGTCCGCGCCTCTCCTCTGTCAAACTGCCTGCCACCTTACGATCAAATACATCGTGCTACCTACCAGCTTCAGTATCACAGTCCGGGATGTCATAATGCAACAAGGCAACAAGAAGAGATGGAAACACGAAGAAAGACGAAAACAAATGACTGAAAAACAACGACAATAACGACACTCCCTCCATAAATATAAGGGGTATACCTTATCATGGGTATCAAGAAGGACTTGATTTTGGCTGGTCTGCTAGGGCGAGAGGCACCATCTAATGGGATCCAGTCCGGCGAGACAATGAACGAGATCTTGGCGAAGCTAGTAGTGA
>RANY01000777.1:0-17274 GCA_009805235.1 Neurospora pannonica FGSC 7221
GTGGGACCGCCGTAGGCGCCGAAGACGAGTTGTCGGTCTAGGTGGGACATGCCGTGGGCGTGAGCGGCGCCGAGGTGGGCAGGGAGGGAAAAGGGGTCTGGGGGGAAGAAGGAGGCTGGGTGGTGGTGCGAGAGGTGTGCGTGGGAGACGCCGACGGGGGAGACAGGGGAGAAGTGCGCTTGTTGTTGGGCTTGGACGGAGAGCGGGTTGAAGGAGCCCGGGGGACCGCCGGTGCCGGGGCCGCTGGTTTGGATGGGTGAGGGGCCGGCGCCGGAGAAGGTACGTTGGTGTTGGAGGCGGGCGGCGTGGATTTGTTCAGCGGTTGGTGGAGGGTGTTGTTGATGTGCGGAGAAGTCGGTTTGGATGGGGTCGAGGCCGTTGGGTTGGTTCTGCTGTGGTAGACCGCTGATCTTTCGTGCCATGGCTTTGCGCTTGAGTTGTTGCTGCTGGGCTTGTTGCTGCTGTCGTGATGCTGCTGACCCGTTCACACTACCACCGTCGCCACCGCCGGCTTGTGGGGAGAGCGTAGTGAAGAACTCTTCGACTGTGTGCAGCTCGGGCTTCTGTTCCAGAACTGCATCGTCGCCTTTTTCCTTCTTCTTGTAAGTGGCGGGGTCGAGGAAGTCAGACTGCGAGACACCGTGGGGATAACGATCGAACCAGTCGCCGTATTGGAATATGGATGTCGGGTTCTCGTTTGCTGGTGTTCCCTGCCTCGCAGCATCGGCACAGGTCCGATACTGCTCCCGTAGGTTCTCTGACATCCAGTGGAACATGCCCCAGTACTTCTTCATCTTGGATAGGAACTTGACGTTGGTAGCCAGGTTGCGCTTCGATGTTGCCTCTAGCGTTGGGTTACCCGAGAAAATTCCAAAGATGTGCACGGTACTGGACAGGAAGGCACAATATCCCGTAAAGGGAGCAGTCACAAAGTGTGATTCAGCATCCTTCAACAGCTCTGATACCCTGTTAGCAGCAGCGAATGCTTTGGCTCCTGCTTTCGTTACGAAAGCCTTGGGGATTTCCTGTTCCGGTTGACCCCGAGGGGACGAAACGGCAAACCTGTTCATGAACAAGATATTCTGCTGGATTGCGATGTGAAGGAACAGGAATTGGTTGGCCATGTTGTCGGTTTCGTGCAGATGTAGATTGTCGGGTGTGTATAGTAAAGAGTCAGGCAAATCGGTCAAGATATCCTCTGTCTGTTTGATGAGTTTGGCGTAACCGGATTCGGGACTCCACATAGGATGAGGATCCAACTCTCTGCCTCCTTGGTTGAGATAGTTAATAATTCTACCCCAGAGGGAAATTGCCTTGATCATCCAGGCCGCAACACCCAGGTTGTCTCTGGCCATTGAAGCATCTTGGTCCTCTAGAAGTGGTTCCAGCACCTCGCCACTCAGGGTTTCTGTTGGACCTGGCATGTCGTACTGGAAGTTCTTTTCCTTAATAGGCAGCGGGACCTGTAACGTCTCCTCCCTTATAAATGTGGGCCGGTCTGTGCCTGAGGAGTTGAAGCGATCCATCAGGAAACATGCCCACATGGTCCTCCTCCGGATCTCGCGATCGATGAAGCTGAGTTGTGTTTTCCCTGCTTGTCGTACGGGATCGTGCTCCAGGTCTTTGTGAAGCTGCAGTGCAAAGGCCATACGGATGGCCTGGCCGCCCAATGACCAGCTACGGCCACCATGGCATGTGCCAAACTCGTGTAGACCTAGAATGAGCAGACATGTAAGAATGGTGATATTGGGCCATTCATATCTCTTTGTCACTATATCGCGGGCTGCGGCCGCCCACTCTTCGCCGCGGAGGAAATTCGGGCTCGAGTTCAGTTTCGGATGGTTCGAGAAACGTGCCGCGATGGCGCAGACAGAGAGGATTAGGACGGGGGGTAAAGCGCCGGCCCTGTAGTAGCGACGTTGTTAGATAATGAATTAACATGTCTGGTGTAGGGGACATACTTCAGCTTCCTCATGAAGCTCGGTTTGTGAAGAAGGTGGTAGGCCTGCCCATAGATGTTTTCAAAGTAAATTTCGGCAAGGTGTTCTTGTATTTCCTTGGATGGCAACGCATCCCCGCCTTCCAGCAATAGCTTGCTTTCCTCGGTCTCCTGGATATGGATCGTAGCGGTCCTGTTTGGCGCGTCAATCTTGGACTTTGAAGGCCCGCGAGCCCAATTTTCCAAATCCGAGCCGAATGCTTCGTCAGCGCCGCGCTTCTTGTTGGCTTGCTTCACGTTGTTTAATGTTCCCGGTATGGCAGGCTTGACCACGGCCCTGGTAACGTTAGAGGCACCCTCCTGTTCAGATTTTGGTACGATCTTGATAATCCGCTCCTCCATTCGCTTTAGTCGTTTGTCCAACATAGCCATGTAGTCGGTTCGTGGTGCGGCCTTGCGGGCTGTGACCTTGTAAACGCACGGGATGCGCGATCGGAGACAGTGCTTGCACGCGGGTTTCTCGCCGGAACACCGGATCTTCTTGCGTCGACATGCTATGCAAGCCAATGGAAGACGCTTTCGTTCCTTTCCGGCTTTCGTCTTGAGCTCGCTCCATGCGGGCGTATTGTCCGTTTTGTCCCCCTTGCCCTTTGGTGCCGAGCCATCAACAGAGCCAGCAGTCGCAAGGCCGAATTCATCTACTGATTCCTCGAGTGAATTGCCGGCATTYTGATTGCTATCCGGGGTGTTRCTTTCGGACATATCCATGCTATGCTGCCGTTGTCCGCCGTTCCCGGTGTTTGCGCCATTGTTATTATAGGTCGAGGTCTGTACCGTGATCGAGTTCATGGACGGTGCGTGGGGAGTTGTCGAGAACACATCGGGGGCATGGTCGTCGAAAGTAGTGGAGCCAAGGCCGGCCATCGGCGAGCCATCTAGGTCGTCGTCATAGTGGAACTGGAAATCGGCAAAATGGTTATCGACCAAATCGTGGGCAGCATCAGTGCTGCCCAGCGCGTCATTGGAGGTATCCAGCTTGTCGAGAGGGTAGGTTTGGAAGGCGGCAGGGTCGGAGTGCGGCGGGTGACCGTGGGTGTCACCGCCAGCGGGCGCAAAGTCGAGGTCGACGGATGAAAAGTTGTTGCTGTTGAGAGCTTGCGAATCGGCCGGTGGCATTGGGGAAAGAGGGAAAAGGAAAGTTTGCAGACCGGTTCGCCAGAAAAACTCGACTTACGGCGGGATCTGATCGAAAGAAGGTAGCACCGACTGAAACGAACCCGGGGAACGGAAAGCTGGGATGCTGTCGTAGGTAGGCCAGCAGTGGCCAGGATGGTGATTTGCAATCCGGGGGCTCTTCAGCACCGAGACTCGAGGAATTTGGGATGCAGTAGTTGGCGAACTCCACACTTATTGCCCCAAAGACTCCAGCAGAGGCTCCAGAAAGGCTCCAACGGCTCCAATCACCCCAAGAAACTAGCAACGACACTGCTCCACTTCTCCTCGATCTAGGCTGTACTGGAGACTGTACCTATTCTCAGATACCAGGCGGAGAAGGGGCATGGAAAGGGGTCACTGCGTGCCGGTGAATCAGTATCGGAGGCTCAGGGTGTGTCCATGTCCCTGGCCGAAAGAAGAGATAGTCAAATGGTAGCAAGTATGCAGAGTTTTGCGTGATAATATGACCGGTAAAGTGCTAGGTAGAGTGAGGTAGAGAGAGAGGATGAGCCTGAGGGGGCCCCTTGGGACCGCGGTTCTCGGCACCCCGGAAGGAAAGGCTGGCTGATTATTGGTGTGGTTGTATGGTGGGAGACCAACTGGGGTGTATGTAAGTGGGCTTACCTGAATGGACGGGGATGAGAGCCTGAGGGGATGGGGATGTTGGTGTATCAACCCCAGGATTTCACTTCCACAGATGTGCTTGTCAGGCCTTGTTCGTGGATGTGTACACAGTATGTAGTGTATGTTGTCAACGAGTAAGTTGAGCGTTTTGTCTCTGGGCATTTTGTTGCAACTTTGTTTGATGCACTTCGGCTTCGCAAGCGGCACTTGATATGGATCATGGATCGCCATGACAAGTCTAGCATAAAATCTGCGGCCCACATGGTGGGAAAGCGTTTTCGGCGTCAATTGTGGGGTTATACCAGCTGGGCGTTTCAACGTCTCCGGCTGCGTCTTGCCGGTGTGCTTGAGCTCATTGCGGGCTCACTGCGGGCTCACTGGGGTGAACGCCGATTGAGTGGAGAGAGCAGAGTGGTAGGGGCATCAACGTCCATTCAGGAACCGTAGAATGAATGGCGGGAGCAGGGATGTCTTCTGTAACAGCTGGTCACCCGCTGACTCTTCTCAGAACTCTGCGTACGGCGTAAATATATCTTTGTCCGTATTACCACAGCAGTATTCTTTGTACGCCGCAGCCAAATCCTTCTCGTGATCAGCCACACAACAGGCTGGACCCGATAATGGATGCGGTCTGCGTATGGCGTGGTCTTGTTGAATCTACAGCTGTTCTGGTGAGAGCCACAGACAAGAGGACCTCAGCCGGGAATAGGGGCATTGAGAGTGAGTTGGAGACTCAACCGCCAAGAAGACCGGCTGGGGGTTCGTGCAGGTGAACATCCACAGCAATCGGTCACTTGAGACGTTTACTGCGCAGATGCAATATATCCTGGGATGTGTCAATACTAAGCTCTTTGTAAGAGACCGTGCTAGCCAAGATATATTGACCGTGGAGAAAGGGCTTGCCAGCAGGAACAGCAGGAACCAAAAAGTCCCACGTCTGGCGAACCGATTCGATACTGACCTGCGCAAGATTTAGACATGGACCAGATCGCCCGCGTTAGGCTGTTGATGATTCGCTGGAAAGACAGCCGAGTCTTGTGTGTGATTGGTCCGCGGTGGCAGACCGCAACCTCAGCCATCGCTACTGGAGTCCAGCCAACATGTTGAGCTTTGTCTCTTGTCCATTTCTCCATGTTGAATGCTGCTGCAACTTTTCGTCCCTTCCAGTGTGTCTGCATTGGCAGATGCACCGTCGTGAAGTTCACCTGCATCATGGTTTCTGCTGCCTTGGCAGACGAGCCAGCAGTTATAAGTCTGGTAGGGTTCTCCTTTGTTACAGCATCTTGATGTCCACCTTCTCTGGAGGCCACATGCTCGCAAAGTCGTGGAGAGAATAAGCTTCAAACAGGCTGTTTGAGGCCTGGGCATGCTGGCAAACCAGGGAGCCAGGGTACCTATCTCCTGAGAAGGTGTCCTGGGGGTCAAGCATGGATCTTGTCTCTCCGACTCCGACGCCACGGTTGCTGCCGCTCACCTCGTGGCAGTTTTTGACATTCGGGACCTAGAGAATTTTTACCATCAGCCTAACCATATGAGGGAGCGCTAACACCGGAAGGCCGGAGTTGAGCTCTTGAAGACGAGGGAGAGCCTCAACAGAGCTGTCAACATTCCTACATTAAACACCTTCAAAATCCGGTGATATGAACCGCAAAGACCCATGCTACACAGCAGTCGACGACCGAACGTAACAGCGGCCTATTAGGCCGAGTGTGTGAGTGTGCAAAGGGTGCGAAAGTCCGAGAATACGCCGGGATTGGTGAAAACTGGTGACACTTTACACTGTAGGATAATCTTCAGAGGTTGCTCTGGAGTCAGGGTGACGAAGAGAGGGACTCACACTCACCGAGATGCTCACCGAACCGGGCAAGGTGGATTATCTGACCCCCACCCACGAGAGTGTAACTCGTTTAGGTAAGGTCATGTCGTTTGCTCGTTCGAGATTCTGCACAAGGTCCGAATGCCAGCTTCACAGATGAAGCAATGGGATTGATTGTCGGAAATTTGAAAATGACAAAACAAAATTCTTGACAGGGTCAAAAATCAGATTTCTGAGACTCGAAAGGAAGAATTGCGAAGGTCCTGTTCCCGCTCAAGAACAGTAGAACGGTGAGTGCGCCTTCCCGCATGGTATCGTTCGAATGAGATCCCAAACGGGCAGGAACGAGCAGTCAGGGGGGCGGGCTATCAACTTGTTAGTGCATCAAGCAGCTCGTTCCTTCCACTTCACCTCCTCAGGAGATAAATAAATTTGCAATGATCTGTGTCGCTTCACTTCACAGGATTGCAGGCGCAGTTGATGCGCTCCTGCCATAGACTCCAGAAGGTAGAGGTAGATCTAGGCAAGTCATCTACGAGTCCATCCGGGCCACGACTGAGCCCCTCCTTGCGTATCGCGGGGGGATAAACCAAGATCCCGATTTCGCACCTCATGCTCCCGTCGTCTCCCGCGTTGGCCTTTACCCGGAGTCTACTGCAAAGCGAGAACTCGCGGAGTGAAGACGGGATTCTGATTAAACTCCGTTCCTCTTCCGATACCATGTTCATCTCTCTCGCTTAAGACCCCCAGATATTCCCCCAGATTTAATCTCTTTCTCAAGCACGTTTTCATCAACTCTCGCCTTGCTTAGTTCCGTCCTTCTCCTCAACATCTATCCACCATGATTATTCCGGGTAAGCCCAACTCTCTTTGACGTTGCAAGCGCTTCGCATATGGGCATAGAGGGGCCACAATCTGCAATGCTTCGCATCCTCCCCATGTCGTGCTCTGTCGCGTCCTCTGCCTTTGAAGCGTCACATTGGGCGGGAGCAGCAAGAGAGTGTGCGCAAGGCGTGGTTTTGTTCACAAAAGGCCAGGCATCAACCAGGAGAGGGTTACACTGCTCGATTCCATCCGGCATCCCCCAACTGCTCGTTTATTGTTTCATTAAGCTTGTTGCACGAATACGACGCTACAAACAATACATGGTCGTTGAAGAGCTATCGGGACCTTGATCTGCTTGCAACGGCGGAACATGACCCAACGAAGCCAAGCAGCACATGACTCTCTTCGTCATGCTTGTACTATGGCTTTTTGCTGCAAGCTGATAACCCTTCGACCCTCGCATTTCTGAAAGCGGCAAGCATTTCAGAAGTTTCCTGCACCAATACCCAGGCAATATAGCCTCCCGTCGGGTTTCTAGTTCATGGAAAAGAACCGAGTGGTTGATCCGACGGGCTCAAACCGACCCCTTCCCAATTCGGCCGCTTGAAGATGACAAGACTGCGGTGCTATCCAGTCTCGCCATTCTTTGGATATTAACCCTCTGCATTGCAGAGTTACGTTGGCAGCCCGTCTCTTACCGACCTGCCTCTTTGCGCTGCTACACTGAGTGACTAATTAACTACCAGCCGAGGTGTGGAGGCGTCTCTGTGCCAGAAAACACGGGATAAATGTTGCGCAACAGAAGTTCGAGATAATCAAGAAACAAACATGGAAAGAAACTCTATCCATATAATTTGCACAACTTCAGACCACTTAATTTTCCCCTTTGAACACCCAACCCGGCTCATGAGATGGATGCTCGTCGGAGCTTGAACATGATGGTTATACCAATCATGCTTCTGAGGACCGTTGTACGGCCGATTTACGAGGTATCATGTCATCTTATCGTGAAGGATTCACGGTGCAGAATCCTTCGGGATCTGAGAATCCACAACCCAAGCCCCATTGCGTTACACAAGAGCAAAAGGTGTCCAATCTAGCTTGGTTCCTCCGAGAGGCTTCAGAAGAAAAAGAAGGAGATTTTTCTTCCCTCGCATGCAAGAAATGAACCGAGTAACTGAGCGATTTTTTGATACTAACTGGATGACAGCAAGCAAGAACGACTTGCCTGTTTGTGCTAATATAACAACTCACCCTCTTCACTACCTCCCGCCAGCGCTTCCAGAGCGCTAGAGGCTCAAAGACTATCGAAAGCTGAAGCTGAAGCTGGTTCAAAGCCTGACTAACAAGTTACAGTGACAATGGCAACACAACCAACATAAGGATGCTACATCTTGTCAGCCCGGGGAAGCACCTCAGCTTATGCGCATGGAAGACGAGACATGGCAAGCACCTAGCAGACTGGCATACTACCACTGTCTCCAGAAAAGGTAACTTATCCGCTCCATAACCGAGCCGGATAAATCGACTGTGTTCGATTCCAAATCGACTGTGTGGGTCCCATACAAACTTACAGCCAAGACCTCAAGCTTGGCATCGCTTGGCACCGCTCGCAAATCACCAAGTCATCACCAAAAGACATTGTCATGAGCTACGACAACGAGAGCTCAAAACCACCTTTTTCAGAACGCTGAACTCTCATTCACACGCGGGGGCCTCTTACCGGCCCCCTGTACCCCCGGAATTAACCCTAATACTTAACCCTAACCGCTAACCCTAACACTAACCTCGGGGCAGCCCGTGCAACTCAGTCGATTTATCATGGCACACAGTCGATTTATCCGGCCCGTCCATAACGTTTATTAGCGACTACTTCTTCTTTTTTTTTTTAGAAAAAAAGAAAAAAGAAAAAAGAAAAAGGGAAAAGGCAAAAAAAGAAACTCAATTCTTTCGGGTTTTCAGATCAAAGGACTCTTAGAAGTGGTGATTGAAAGTTCAAGGAAAGCAGTAGCCAGTAGCAGTTTTTTTTCCCTAGCGTTCATATGTCTTTTCTAGTTACAAGTGAGTGCCACTCAACCTCAACCTACCGTCCATTCAAGATAAAGAAATAACCGACCAAAACAACATACATACCTGTCTTTCGGACTTAAAAGGCTGACTCCGCAGAAGGATTCTTGTGTACCACCCCGAGTTTCGGATGGCGTCTGCCTGGACTTTGTGTCTGTCTTTGATCCACCTATTTACGCTACCTACCCGTCTACTCATCTATATCCATGCCCAAGTCATTTTAGACCCTTTGCTTCTCAGTAGTTTTATTTGCTACAGAGATGTAGGAAATCGGAACGGGAAATGGGAAAGGGCCAAGAACTTCTCATGGTATTGTAGGGAAAACGAATTGCCATGTTTTTGGGGATGGGATTTTGGGGTTGAGGATGAGGATGAGGTAGCGGGTGGATGATGGGATATGAGCAAGTTTTAGATATGGAGATTTTGTCGGTGCTCACATTTGAGCACTTGCGATCTGCTGCTGTCTGGCGTCAGACTGGGTAATAGAAGAAGGAGACCATTCCTGTTGGAGTGTATGTGAAGTCTGGGGAATTGGCGTGGGGGTTAAGGTAGGTGTGCCATGAACAGCAACCGCTTCATCTGTGAAGTCCTTTCATTTCGATGAGCTTGTCGTTGGTATTGGGGTTTGCGGCGTAGGTAGACTTACTCTCAGTCGGACAGGACAAAAAAAAACAGGAGACTATAAGAATTCTGAGGCCTGCGATAATGCTGTTACAACAGTAAAGAGTCTACACGAAGGGGGCGGTCGTTTGGCTTGCTGGTTGTTCCATCAGAGTGACCAACAACATTGGATGAGGTCGCGGTTGGAGTGTCTTCTGTTTAGGAGAGGAGCAAAACAACACCATCTGAGCGTGACACCGAGTATCTGATATCCAAAGACGAAGAACAGGCAGAGTGGAAAGAAGCATCAAGCATTGGTATAGCAAATCTAACTTTGTATAATTCTCCCTAACACCACGATGCAAATACGCCCTAGAATAGACTGAACAAAACAAAACCCTGAACAAACAAACAAACAAACACAACCACCACTTGACCTAACTATCCTGCAACCGGACAGCCAGCAAAGCACTCTAGGCCTCAACCTTCTCGCCGTCCTTCTTGTTCTTGCTTCTCTTCCTCTTCTTTTTCCTCTCTCCCTCAATGATATTATCCGCTCCCTCTTCACCAGCGGCAGTAGTCTCCTTCTTCTTTTCCTCCTTCTTCTCCTTCTTCTCCTCCTTCTTCTCTCCCCCCTCCTTCTTCTCACCACCAGCACTCTTCTTCTTCTCATCCTTCTTCTCACCCCTCTTCTTATGCTTAACCGCACCCGCATTCGCACCACTACCCTCATTCTTATTGCCGAGGGGCGTACCATCCTCGTCCAGCGCCTCAAACCCAAACGTAGGGCCCGTAGCTTCGTACTCCCTGCCAAAAGTCTCGCGACGCCACTGCCTGAGGCGGGCCTTCTTGCCGAGCTTCTTGCGCTCCTTGCGCTTCTTCTCGGCGTCGCGGAAGGTGGCCAGCTTCTTGAGGCCGGCAAACTCGTTGAGCGCGGCGTCCGAGGGCGCCAGCAAAATATCGCGCGCCGTCATGCCGAAGGACACGGGCGACGTCTCGCGGTAGCGGAACGGGAACAGGTTCTCCTTGTACTTCTTGTCCTTGGGGGCGGAAAGCGCGCGGGGGGCGTCCAGCTCCATCTTGGTGTCGACCAAAGCTTCGAGCTTGGCCAGCTCGGCCTTGGCTGCCCGCTTGGCGGCTTGCTTCTCCTTCTTGATGTCGGCGGTGGTCTTGCGCTTCTTGGAGGGGCGGCCTTCCTCTTCGTCGGCGGAGAGGTCGGAGCCGAGGTCGGCGTCGTCGTCTTCGGCTTCGGCTTCCTCGCCGTCGGGCTTGGGGAGGTCTAGGTCGGAAAGGACAATGTCGGGCTTGTCGTCGAAGTCGGGAATGATGTCCTTGATGTCGATGTCGTCGTCCCACTCAGGCTTCTTGGGCAGCTTCTTCTTCTTCTTCTTGGATTTGCCGTCCTCGTTGTCCTCGTTGTCCTCGTCATCTTCCTCGTCGCTGCCGGACATGTCGTCGTCCGCCTCGGCGTAGTACTCCTCGCCAAACTGCTTGCGCATCTCCTCCTCCCACCGGTCGTTGTCCCAGGCGTCCTCGAGAAACTTCATCCATTCCTCGTCGGACAGCTCCTTGCCAGTGAGACCAGCAGCCTTCTTGATCTTGGAGAGCTTCTCGGCCGCCTCGTCGATCTTGAGACGACGCAGACGGGCGCGCTCCTCCTCGCGCTGCTTCTTCTCGGCCTCCTTGCGCTCCTTCTCGAGCTGTCTCTGCTTCTTTCTGCCCGTGAGCTCCTCCTTTCTGACGGACTTGGCGTTGGCCAGGTTACGCGAGTACGTCTTGAGCAGCTCGTTGCTCTTGTTGGGGTCCTCGAACCGCATGTTGTAGGCGTGCTCGAACTCCTCGGCCATCTCGGGGAAGTTGTCCTCGCCCTCGTCGGACTCGAAAGCCTCCCAGCGCGAGCCGTCGGCGGGCGCCCAGGCCTTGGACTGCATGAACTTGGAAAGGAAGTCTTCGGGGTTCTTGTCGGCGTTCTTGACGTCGAGCTCGCTAAGATCGATCGCCTTGGCGCGCGACGGGTGAACGCCGTTCTCGGTGGGAGCCTCCGCCTTCTTGACGGGCTTGATGAAGGCGTCGTCGTCGCTCCACTCCTCGTCTTCGCCGGCGGCGGCGTTGATCTCGGACAGAATGTTCTGCTTCAGGTTGGCTTGTTCCTCGGCATAAGTCTTGGGCTTGGGCGCGTCATCTTCGTCGGCACCAATGTCACCGGCCATGTACCTCTCGCGGTGGTAGTCGCGCAGGGTCATGGTCTTCTCCTTCTTCTCCTTGACGGGTTGGCCCTCGGCGTCGATTGGCGTGTAGAAGACGGCCTCCTTGTCGTAGATGCGGGGATCCCTCTTCTTGATGGCTTCCAAAGTGGCGTTGATTTCGGCATCGAGGTCCTCGGTGACAAGGAAGCCCTCATCGTCTTCGGTCTCGTCCTCGGAAGAGTCCTCTTCGTCCTCATCTTCGCCTAGACCACCCCCCTTCTTGGACTTGAACTTTTCCTCGAGACGGTGGAGTTCCTCGCGCTTCTTGTTGTGCTCGAAACGGCGGGCGTACTCCTCGTTGATCTTCAAATCGGCAGCGGCGCTGAGGGTGGCACCTCCGTCCTGCTCGTCTTCGCTGGAGGCATCGTCGTCGAACAGACCCTTTCTAGGGACAATGGGATCGGTATTGGCGCCTGTGACTCTGGCTTTCGCCGCTTTTGACTTTGGGCGAGGCATCTTGAGGTTGACTGGATATGAGGATGCTCAGGCGAAAGGGTTGCAAAGTCAATCCCGGCGCATGGAAGACTTTCGACTTTGACGCCCCCAAAATTTCGTGAACTTTTTAGTGGGGCCCTTCTGGAAGTCCAGTCCCCTTCAGCTGCAGATGCCCGTCTGGCTGGGGTCCATTTTGCCTGCCACCATTTCACGCACGGTCCACCCTATGAGACTATGATTCTTGGCGTGGAGGGGAAGTTGGAGTCCACTCACAGCGCAAGCGAGGGACGGGACATCGAGGACATGCGACGCCTGCCCGTGGCCCGTGGCCCGATGCCTGGAGGCGTTCGTCGTGGCACACTCGCACACTGTTCGCTGCACCAACTGGATCCTGGCTTTCCGACTGGAACAAGCTCCATCCATTTCATTGCTGTCGTCTGCCTATCACGTCACTCTCCGATTCCCAACCCGTCAACGACCCATCTTCAAACATCTTTTCTTGTCTTCCAACTTAGGCACCCGCCCAACGTTCTCCGGTCAACCACTGCTCTGTCGCTGTCGCTTTATCAAAGACAGCCGTCCTTGTTGTCGTTCCTTGCTGTAGTCCATCGCTGCCGCAAGCCCCGCCGTTTCACGACCCATCCACCCAGAATAATAGCAACATCACACTTCAACGACAATGGCCGATACGAACGCGCCCAAGCCGAGCAGCAGCGTCAAGCTGGTGCTTCTAGGAGAAGCTGCCGTCGGAAAGGTGCGCATTCTGCGGCTTCAAAACCACCATGCTCGAGAAACACAGGCCTAACACAATCGTTCCACAGTCGTCGCTCGTCCTCCGATTCGTCAACAATGACTTTCAAGAGAACAAGGAGCCCACGATAGGAGGTAAGTTCCTGAAGCCGTCACAACTTTCTTCGCACCAATCTAGTTGACACTTTTTTACAGCCGCTTTCCTAACCCAGAAGTGCAACCTGCCTACGAGGACGATCAAGTTTGAGATTTGGGATACAGCAGGCCAGKAGCGCTTCGCCTCTCTGGCGCCCATGTACTACCGCAACGCCCAAGCCGCCCTTGTTGTCTACGACCTGACGAAACCTACCTCGCTCATCAAGGCCAAGCACTGGGTCGCCGAGCTCCAGCGACAAGCGTCACCCGGCATCGTCATTGCGCTCGTGGGTAACAAGTTGGATCTGACCAGCGACTCGGCTGGCTCTGCCGAGGTTTCCGGAGACGGCGACGACAACGTGGAGGATTCGGGCGACGCTCGCAAGATCTCGACCGAGGAGGCTAAGACATACGCCGAGGAGGAAGGTCTTCTGTTCTTCGAGACCTCCGCCAAGACCGGACACAACGTTACCGAGGTTTTCACAGCCATTGCGAACGCCATCCCCGAGACGTCGTTGAAGAGCGCGCGTGGGCCTGGCGCCTCGCATGCTGGCGTCAGCCGCACAGAAGAGCAGAGGGTCAACCTTAACGGGCCGCGGGATCCCAACGCAAAGGAAGGTTGCGCCTGTTAAGGGATGATGGATGGATGGAGAGAAGGATATGGAGAAGACATTGAACGGACGATGCGGAGGATTCACCAAGAGTGGCCGTGGAATGGGGCACTGATGAGAATGAGGGCGCCCATCTTCCGGTTGACGAACAACAGAGAGGGCTTTGCATTTTACAGACGGGTTTACGGAGTGGCTGGTCACATTGGGCGGGTTTATAAGGAGTATACTTGTTTTTCTTTTTGATTTACCGATTTCCATTTCTTATCATCGAATCACGATTTACAGGTCCAGTAGTAACAGGTTAATGGTGTTTGTGTCACATATCCTTGCCTTGGAGCGGTTCGTTGCGTGTCGGTCAAAGTGTGATACTATCCTTAATTCTTCCATACTCACATACTATGGAAAGTCACATCACGATTAGAAGACGGAAGACGGAAACCTTGATGGACTTGTCATGTTGTGAGCCCAGAGGCGAATGATGGCATGCCTGATCTTGTTGATACGGTTACCTAAATCAACACCGTTGAGTGAAGAGTACCTACCTTCACTGCGCCTAAACCCATTATCATCAATACATGGGAACTGCGTGCATGTGAATGGCTTCACTACAAGCTACAGCCTGATATCTCAAGTATTCAACTCGTTTAATCTCGTGAATGACCTTATTGTTCTCTTGGTTAATAGCCTCGGCTACTCCGGGCTGCTACATCCTATTGTGCTGTCCACTGCGTGCTCCATGCTCAATGCCTGCTGCGATGTATTGTACACTGCTGTATTCAAACAAGTGGTCCGTACCTTCCTTAACAGCCCAAGGTTTGCCGCCTATCAAACCTGCCTAAGCGGTTAGTGGGGTAGTAGATAGTGGAGGCACGTGCGCCGGGACCCGCCAAAAAATCGCATCCCGCCCCATTCGGTTTGAACGCCGAGAAAACGCGACACCACCAGAGCCACTTCAGCTTGCAGACTGCAACTTGCAACTTGCAGCAGCAAGATTCTCCTCACCTCACGGACTCGCCTTTTGGGCAGAACGACCTCGATAACGCACTCTCTCACTGTATTGAGAGACATTTGCGCCTCTTCAACCTTTGAGGCCCATCATTAAGCCTGCTAGGGCTTCGACAACGTGAGCTCCGGCTTGCCTTTTTTTCGCAACAAGCAATACCACCGAGCAGCATTTGATGCGATAGCGATCGCGGATTACATCACTCAGCGATATTTCATACCTTCCTCGGAAGACAGGACGCCAACGAGCGCCTCTCCATGTCCTTGGACTCTTCATTCCTACACCTCCTCTACCTCTAGGAGGCCGGTTGCGCCTAGGTTGAAGCGCAGGAAATCGCAATGGCGGCCACGATATCAGAAGAGGCTCTCGCCGACGTCATTAGGTTCGTCTCTCCTACCCCGCCATCTTCCGGCAGACTCTGTCCAGAATACATCCTGGTGGCAGATATGCTGACGACTACAATAGAACTCTGAGCCCAGAAGACATCCCGGCGAAACTGAAATGCGCCATCTGCAGTAGATTGGCTGCGAATGCGTTCAGGTTGCCCTGCTGCGAACAAACCATTTGCGAAGACTGCCGGTCAACACTACCTACCTCTTGCCCCGTATGCGAACACTCGCCGCTCTCGGCGGAAGACGCCAAACCTCAAAAGTCTCTACGGACCACCATTAGAGTCTTCCTCAAGACATATTTAAAGAAACAACAAGACGCACGCGCCAAGGAATCAGCCCCTCCCACTCCTATTGAGTCGACACCAGTGTCTACCACGGCGCCACAGCTACCTTTGCCCAGCGATCCGGCGCCTGAGGAACAGGCCCCAGCACCAGAGCACCAGCAGCAGCCAGAAGAGCCAGCGCCGGCGGCTGATGAGCAAGGTGCCGGAGAAGAACATGCAGGAGCCGAAGATCAAGAGGGAGAAGAAGCTCCCAAGGTAGAGGATGCTGACTTGGCGGACCAGGAAGCCGACCAAGATGTAAGCGAAATCGGTCAGATATTGCTGGCCATGACCACGGGTAACTGACTAGATGACAGGCTACCGAAAACCCTACCGAAAATGCTGCCGAGGAACAAACAGCCGACGGAGCGCCCGCCGAGGGGGAGGGCGACGCGGCCGAAAATCCTGAAGAGACAAAAGACGGCGAAGAGGATGAAGAACACGCCGAGGGCGACGACGCACAGCCAAAGCCCGCTGGAGGATTTGGATTTGGAATGAATGGCTTCCCGATGAACTTTGCCGGTGGCTTCGACCAGATGCAAATGATGATGGCCATGCAAAATGGCTTTCCAATGATGGGTTCGTTCGCCTCGATATGTGTTCCTCTCTTCGAAACAACCAGATAACTAACCACCCACGACACAGGTATGCCAGGCATGAACATGGATCCGATGAGCGCGATGCAGCAAATGTACATGAACGGGGGTTTTTCTGGCATGGGCATGAACGGCATGAACATGGGAATGGGAGGATTTAGCGGCGCAGGCGGCAATGAATCGAATAATAACTGGAACGGGCAGCAGTCATCATGGAATGTCGGCCAAGATAATTTCAATCATCCAAATGCTTCTGGCATGGGCAATGGTGATTATGGCTCGTTTAACTCTGGCTCTTTCCAGCAAGGCAACTTCAATCAAGGTAATTATGGCAACGGCCAGTTCAATGACTATCGCCGGGGTGGATACGGATTCCGTGGCGGTAGAGGACGTGGCCGGGGAGGTTACGGTTACGGCGGCGGCTATGGCGGCCGTGGCGGCTACAACAACGGCTACGGCAACATGGGCGGCATGAACGGTCCGATGGGCATGGGCGGCAACTACGGAGGAGACCAGCACTACCCGAACCAACAGTACGGGGCAGGCATGGGTGGCTCCATGCACAACGGTGGCTTCCCTGGCGGCAGCGTCAGTGGCGCTTCTCAAGATGGCAACAACGAGAACAAAGCCGAGGGTGCTGCAAGTGCTGACCCGAACGTGGACGAGTTCGGCCGCTCGTTGCGCGAAGACACTGGAAAGAAGGAGACCGAAGACACTGGAAAGAAGGAGACCGAAGATGGCGATGCTGCTGAACAAAATGCTCAAGGAGCTGACGGTGAAGCGAAGCCTCCTGCTACTGCTGAGACTGATGGTGATGCCGAGAACGCTACCACTGCACCCAACGGTGATGCCACAAACCCCGATGCCGGCGCGGAAGGTGACGAAGGATACAACCACAATGGCTACATAAACGGCGGCCCTGAAGGCATGTACCCCGGCGATGGCCCCGGCTTTATGGGACCTGGCGGCTTCGGCGCAAACATGGGCTTCAACAACGGCTGGAACGGCCCGGGAGGATTTGGCATGGGGATGGGAGGTGATGGTTACGGACCCATGGGTGGCATGATGCCCCTTGGACCTCCCCAACCCCCGCCGGTCAACCCGGATGTGCCCGCCAATGCGCCCAAGGGCCCCAAGGCCATGCTAAGAGGACTTCCCAACACCAGTATCAAACATCTCCAAGCTAGAGGCTGGGTAGACAATGAGAACAAGCCGCAAACGCCCAACTCCTTTGGTCACGGCGGCCCTGGTTCGTCCCATCATGGGTCCCGGTTTGCTAGTCCCTCCGCGACCGCCGACCGAGGCCGGTCTAGGTCCCGGGATAGGGATGATGATTACCACGGCGGAAGAGACGACAGGGACAGGGACTACTACCATCGTGAGCGCTCAGATAGGGACAGAGAGCGTGAGCGCAGAGATCGTCGCGAACGGTCATATTCCCCCGGTGCCGATGGGCGCAAGGAACACCGTGACCGGCGCAGAGAAAGACGTCCGCGCTCCGCTAGTCCCGGTGGCGCTGACGCCGCTAACGGCGCCGAAGGAGCCAACAACAACGGCGATGACCAACAACACGGCCACTCCAGCAGCAGCAGGAGACACAGGAGGAAGCACACCTCCGCCACCGTAGCCGACGAAGAAGGCGGCGGCAACCAGGAACGGTCCCGATCCGCATCCCCTCCCGCCCCCGGCGTTGCCGG
>RANY01000778.1:0-17247 GCA_009805235.1 Neurospora pannonica FGSC 7221
GGCGGCCAGGGCGGCCAGACGGTCGGTAGGGGTAGGGCCGCGGGGGGTGTTGGTGCTGGCGAGGACGTCGATGAGGCTATCAGTGAAGGTTTTCTGGCCGGCGGGGGCCCTCTTGGTGACGGGAGCGTTTAGGGTGGCAGCGGCGGGAGAGCTGACGTCTTTTGTGGTCTCGGCGGTGGTGAAGGAGGGGGTGGATGGCACAACGTCGAAGTCATCGTCGTAGATGGGCTTTCTGGCCTGTTTCGGCAGAGATATGACGTCGGTTAGCGAGCGCGAATATGGAGGACGGCATCGGGCTGAACACGTACAGAGGCACGGCTCTCGGAGGCTTCGGYGAAGGCGACCGTGGGAACGAGGGCAAAGGAGCCGACGAGGGCGGCGGCGGTAGCCCGGGCGGCGCGCTGTTGTTGGTCAAAGTCCAGAAGTTAGCATTAGTCCGTATCCCATGTCCATGTTTACCTTATGACGCAGCACATGTGATGATGCCGAGAGAGACATTGGAGTCGCATAGAGAAAAAAAAAGAAAGGTCAGCTCACCCGCTGGAAAGCAAGTCTGGCAGCCATTATCCAACCCAATTGACCTAGGAAAGAGAGACGGCGTCGGGGTGATGGAGTCGACGAGGGGGGGGGGAGAGGTGGGTAGGTAGAGCTGGCGAAGAGAGCTTGGGATGAGGGCAGTTGGAGGATAATCAATCAATCGGTCGGATGTCCACTGCACAAGCTGGGCCATATACAAAGTCCAGGCGCAAAAAGTCCAATTCAAGCTTGTCAAGGTACAGCTGCGGTACCCGTATCGTTACGGTAAATTCCGGGAACTCGGGACTTTGTTTCCTGCTTTTTCTGCCCCTGGTCGCTGCGGTCGCGGCCGTGGTGGGGTTGTTCCTTGGGGTTCCCGCAGCGGACTGGGGGGATCGACTCTTGGCGGGGGCGACCGTTACGTACCTTTACAGCGGTACAGTACCGTTCCGTCAATTGGGTAGGTACGTACCGATAACCGCTAAAAAGGCACCTTGCGAGCTTGACTTTGGCTTAGTTTTCTTTCCGCAACTGGAACTTCCTCTTGGCATTGAATTAATTCCATCCCATCGTGAACGTTTGTCTCAGGTTCTGTCTTAACTACTTCTTTTTCCTATCACCAATTGTAACACCACCATATTCCGACCTCTAGATCTACTCTAATATTCACGACAGAACAATCGCGGCACATGCTCGCCTCCTAGACGACAACTAGTAGTTGTGGTCACCCCGCCATCCACAACCCATTACCCGACCCAGCGACTATAATCTACTCCTCTTCCTCCTCCAAGTTCCAAACCCAGTGGGCATCTCGACACCATGATACAGCCACTGGTTAAAGCCAGCAGGCCCCGGCTCTGGGTCTGCTCCAACTGCCTTTTACGCCGCACTCCCTCTCCTCTGCTTAGACAGCAACGACGACGATTCACAGGCTTTACTGCGCAAGCTCCCAAGACCTTGACGGGCAGCACCCCCGTCACCCACGAGAACGGCGGCGCAAAACACGACGACTCCCTTCTACGATCCATCTTCGACTCGCCCGAAACATGGAAACAGTTCTCCGGCGACAAACACGGTCGAAACGTCGGTCTCTTCCGCAACGCATACCTCACCAGCCCTCATGGCTTCCTCGACTTTGCCCAGGTGAGCTTGGGAAAGGCTCGTGCCCTGGTTGACAAGGTCCTCAACGCCCAATCTCTCGACGAATACCGCGCCATTGTCCGCCATCTCGATCGCCTAAGCGATATCCTATGTCGCGTCTTGGACATGGCCGACTTTGTACGCGTCACCCACCCTGACCAGGCCATCCAGAGGACCGCCTCGGTGGCCTGGGACATGATGTACGAGTACATGAACCAGCTCAACACCATGACGGGCTTGTACGACCAGTTGGTCAAGGCGATGGACAACCCAGATGTTAGCGCTACCTGGTCTGAGGAGGAGAGGATGGTGGCCGAGGTCCTCAAACTCGACTTTGCCAAATCCGCCGTTCACTTGCCCAAGGACGCTCGGGACAAGTTCGTCCAGCTGTCGTCTGCAATCAGCCAGACTGGAACCAACTTTATCCAGCACATGGAGCCCAAGATCCCATACAGCACTGTTGAAAAGTCCAGAATGATGGGCATGGATCCCGTCGAGGTCAAGAGGATGACTTCTATGGGCAAAGTGTACGTCCAAACTCTGAGTCCCCAGGCCTCAATAGCACTTCGTACCGTTCGTGATGACCACGCCCGATACCAATTATTCATGGCTTCTCGCACCGCTTCCCGCAGGACTGTCCATTTGCTGGAGGAGCTCATGTTGTTGCGCGGTGAGTCGGCCAAGCTCTCTGGTTTCGAGAGTTATGGCCACCTCGTCCTCCATGACCGTATGATGGCCAGCACCCCCGAGTCTGTGCGACAATTCCTCCAAGCCCTGGCCGAAAACACCAGACCTCAAGCTCAACAGGAGGTGGCCGATCTTACCACGGCCAAGAGGGCGCATAAGGGTGACGACGCGACCCTCGAACCCTGGGACAAGGACTTCTACGCTGAGTCAATCCGTCAGGCCATCAAGTCTCGGCAAAAGCGTGAAGACCTGTCCTCTTACTTCTCCCTGGGTACCGTTATGCAAGGTCTCTCCAGGATATTCACTCGTCTCTACGGTATTCGCTTCGTCCCCCGCGAGCCCATGCCCGGTGAGACCTGGCATCCCGATGTGCGCCGGTTGGATGTTGTCTCGGACGTTGAGGGCCATGTCGCCGTTCTATACTGCGACCTCTTTTACCGCCCCCTCAAGTCGCCCAACCCAGCCCACTTCACCCTCCGCTGCTCTCGTGAGCTGTCTCCCCAAGAGATTGCTGAAACTGCCCATACCCAAGCCGAAAACCCCAATGTTTTGATTCCCTCCTTCGAGTCTGCCGAGTTTGCTGCCAATGATGGCATGGCCTACTCTCGCTCCCAGGACGGTACTATCAAGCAGCTTCCCACCATTGCTCTTGTGTGTGACTTCCCCCAGCAATCCCACAACCGGCCCGCTCTCCTGTCCTTCTTCCAGCTCGAGACTCTTTTCCATGAGATGGGTCACGCTATCCACTCCATCCTCGCCCGCACCTCCTTCCAGAACGTCAGCGGTACCCGATGCGCCACTGATCTCGCCGAGCTTCCTTCTACACTGATGGAATACTTTGCCGCTGACCCGTCTGTTCTCGCTCTGTTCGCACGCCACTACGAGACCGACAACCCCCTTCCGTATGAGTGGGTTGACAACAAGATCCGCGAGGCCCGTCGGTTTGAGGCGCTGGACACTGAAAACCAAATCATCCTTGCCATGCTCGATCAGGAGTTGCACTCGTCCAAGGCGTTGCAAGGCCATACCGATTCCACCGAGATCTTCCACAGCTTGCAGAGACAGTACAGCACCGCGCCGCCTGACCCCCAGGGTACAGCATGGCAGGGCTTCTTCGGCCATTTGGTCGGATACGGCAGCACATACTACAGTTACCTTTTTGACCGGGTCTTGGCTCAGAGGGTATGGAATGTTGTCTTCAATGGTGGACAAGGCGGAGCAGCGCTGCAAAGAGACAATGGAGAGAGGCTAAAGGAAAACCTGCTCAAATGGGGAGGTAGCAAAGACCCCTGGAAGTGTCTGGCAGGCGCATTGAAGGATGAGAGGTTAGAGGGAGGTGGAGAGAAGGCAATGAAGTTGGTTGGAAGCTGGGGAGGCCAGCGGGGAGCAAAGAGCGATCGAGCAGTATAGCAGTGAGAAAAATATCGCAACGCAACGAAGTGACCGCTCTTGGCTGAGCAGTTGAGATGAAAGAAGTAAAGAGGTACACCGCCAGTGATACACGCAGCAGACTTGCCTGTTGTTTGATCATGACTCTGAACTTCCGTTCCCAATCTTGTCGAAACAACCCCATGGACTCGTTCTTTACAAAAGCACAAGATACACCTGCGCTCAATGCTTGCGGAATCAACTCGGTTGCTGTTGACAAGCTCAACTTGGATCAATTCTTCGCTTGAGATCCAGGCTGTGGCAAGAAGAAATGTCCGATGCGTACCTAGTACCTGGCGGGCATGGATCTGATCCACGAGGCTGATATCGGTCGAGCCCTTCAGCCCAGTAGGGACAATATCAAGGCAGTAACGAAGGGCGCACCTACCCAAAACCCGGGCCCGAGAGCTTAAGACTGCCATCGATATGTGCATACCACCTGCCTCGACAAGGGTCAAGTCAAGGTCGATGGACATCACTCACCATCACTCAGCCTCATGGCTTCCATCCTCATCCAGGTCGGCAAGTGCCCCACCTGGAATGGCGTTGGCTTCTTCATCCTGTTATCTCCTTCCCCTCTCACCTCTTTGCCTTCTCCTTTTGTTCACTTGCTCTCTTCACATTCTCTTGGTCTTCCGTCCCTTCTTCTTCACTCCGTCTTCTGCGTATACTCACCGTGACATCTTCTTGCATCGACAACTTCCACTCCCAAGCGTCTGACGACCTGATCAGACAGCAACAACCCGTGCTAGAGGCAGCAACTGGACCTTCTTTTTACAGCCACGTGGTGAATCGGAAATTCACACCGCAGAGACTCAGGAAACCAAGATCTCAGATCATGCAGAAAACGCAGCGTTATGTTGGTCGGGTCGGTCTGGCGGTTGTCAAGAAGCATAACCGTATAAACTTGTCCAATTGGGACTTGGGTAGGTATGCAACCTGCGGATGCCAGGTAAAGTCCTTGTTGCATACTGCGGCATCTTCTGTTTGAACTCAACCCCGAAGGTGCTCTGCAGTGCGTTACGCTGCTCCGAGTGCTTGGTTCCGGCACATCTCGCACTTACCCGACCAAGTTTGACGAGTCCTTCCGCTATGCTTGGTTTTCGGAGGCCTTCGATCCTTCAAACTGGAATGGCTCCCCGAGTCTTTACGGTGAATCCTCTCATGGCTTCCGTTATGGATCATCTACCCCACCATTCAGCCTTGCGAGGAAAGAACATTGTCGACAGTTTAATGCTACAGGGCTCAACTGGTGGGTGCTCTGCCATCTCAAAGAGCTTCCTGCCAGCTTAACCGCAGGAGGCAGACTGTTTCTCTCTTGCTTGCTGCTACTTTTGCATTCTTTCCATTACAGTAACGCGGCAAGAGACAGTTAAGCAGCGGGAAAGAGATAATGCACTTCTCGGTCTCAGACAATCACTGCCTCTGCCAGAGTCCTCGTCCCTCGACTACTTATACCACCCTTTTCTTCCCCCTCTTGGTCTTCTCCCCTCTTCTTTTTATCACAATTTCATCTTACAAATCATCTTCAAACCTTTTGACCTCATCACCACATATCTTTCTGTTCATATTTTCCTCATTCTGTCATATTCTTTTTCTTATTGTGACATTATCATCCAGGTCAGTTCTCCTCGGTTTATCTCCTCACTTCCTCAGCTGTTCAAACCGCAAGGCTTGAGAACCATCACACTCGCCCGTCCCACTTTCTCTTACTCTTTGACACCACCTCTGCTTGTCTTCGATGGGGATGCTAACTGTTCGTGACAGCGATCATGGGACCTTCTGTGCCCACCCCAGCGAAACCCTCCTCACGAGAGACCCTCCGGACACCACCCCCTAGCCAGGCTCCGGAAGCACCATCCTCCTCAACCCATCAACCCAAGTCCGAGCCCCTCGACACGCCTCAACAGCCGCAGATCGTGCCAGCCTTCCCGGTCAAGCCCAAGTGCGTCAAATGCGGTGGCCTGGACGCCTTGCCTGTGCGAGCACTGTTTCGCTTGGCCGAGGGTGCTGAGGACGGGAGAAGACAGATGCTCAAGATGATTCTGAAAGGCACCGGCCTCCGTGACACACCATTGTGCTCTGGCTGTTTCATGCACGCCAAGGGTTGCTACGCCTTTCGAATGCGTCTCCACATGATGAGATGGTTAATGTGGTCGACGAAGATGGATGAAGATGCCATCAAAGCAGAGGAGCGTGCTGGGTGCTTCGAGACTGAGCTCGTGAGGCACGTGCAAAGGCTAAAGGATGCGGACGAGCTGATCGATTACGTTCATGGCCTGGACAAGCCTTCGGATGGAATTCTGCGAGCGCCCGATTCTCCGGATTCTGAGCAAGAGGTCCGGGACCATATGCCAGACTTTGACCTCACTGCTCATCTACGCTTCACCGGGTTGGAGACCACTCTCTTCTTCGACGGCAGCCTCAATACCTACGAGGAACATCAAGAACGGCTAGTCAGAGAACGCGGCCCCCAACCATCTCTTCCACCACCGAAGGACTATCCCGTACAGCTCACCGACCTTTTTGCTCTGAAGGAAGCAAGTGAGAGTTATATGGTGGCCCTGGGCAGAACTGCAGAGGCCAGTGGGCAGCGGCGTCGAATCACACAGCTGCTGAACTGGCTACTTGATGACTTCATGCGACTTCCCCCCATTCTTCATTCACAAGGACAGGCGGCGAAAAATGCCGCAGTGTCAAATCTGACACCTGTGTATTGCGGAATCTGCGAGTGGTGCCGGAATTGTCTCGCCCTACTTGCGTCTCACGGGCTCGCCTCCTCTTGATTGGGAGTCCCTACTTCTGATCAGCACTGTCCGGCATCTGTCAAGTCTATATCAGCTGGGCTATCTTTGTTGGCACGGCGATGTTGTTTCCTCCTCATCTTGACTTCACCCTTGGGTGTTGCCCGAGGGGCAAGGACCATGCTCACACCCGATCCCACTGTGAGAAGCTGTGTGTCTGAGGAGGACAAGGACATCAAGGACGTCGCCATGCAGCTGATGCGATTGCAGGGGGATTGGAACATACATGACCGATCATCTGGTTCAACCCTGGACCTCAATGCTTGGTGAGGTCGTTGTTTCGGGGTAAGTGATTCCCGTGAACAGCCATTTGACTATTGTCAGCTAACGTGATTTTGCAGAATCACCCGTGTTATGGCCGATTCATTCGGCCGGCTCCATGAGCCTCCTCTCTTTCTATTCAACTCAAACACCGACACACCGGCTATCAGACTGAGCTGCTTTGTCGCTGTTGTTGCGAGACTCTGGTCTCTCAATGCTTGGTGGGAGCTGTCACTCCATTTCTCACTCCAGCTGTCATTCCGGCTGGCTTTCCGGCTGGCTCTCTAGCTGCCAGTCCAGCTGCCTCTTCAGGCACCTCCACTACCTCAACGGCAACAACCTGAACGGCAATAACTAGCGGGTGCGGCTTACGATGGCTGGAAGCAGAGCGATGCCGGAAGCTCACAGAGCGACCCACGGTCACTTCCATCTCCCAGCTCAGCACTGCCACCCATCCGGTTAATCATTCCGGATTTTGATGATTTTGATATGGACTATGGCCGCCGACAATCCCCGACTCACAAGGAAATCATTGATGGTGGAAACTCTCACACATACACGACTGATCGTCTGCCCACCGCTGGGATTACACCTCGTCTATTACCAGGTCGTTCCATTGGAAAACCATCCGTCCGGAACAAGGTATGCCTGGGTCCGTGAAGATACCCTTAGAGGCACCTCCATCTTGCTTGGCACGGCGAGGTTGTTTTGGTCCTTGACCAAAAGCCCCATCCTGGCTCCACCCTTGATGACGAACCTCATCAATCAGTACGAGATCAATTTCGTAGCCGCCCTTGCCGGTGGTGCGGAGACAGTCTATACTGTGCCACACCAGTCACTCACGTACTGGCGTCCCGCAAAGAATCTCACGGCCAGCTCGTGGATGAGTGACGAGATCTGGAAGGTGAATCAGGCTCATCGCCCCCTACTTCAGCCAGGCGAGGAGCCACCATGAAGTCCACATGCCCCACGCCCCCCGAGGTTTCCACATACGATCAGTTGAAAGAGTTCAACATTGCTCAGGAGGATACTATCTTCATTGCCTTGGACTTCGAAACGACCGACTACAACCCAAGCAAACAGATCTCGGACCAGGTCTCCGAAGTAGGATGTGCCGTCTACGATCCCCGCTCCTCTGCACCCACTGAAGCAGAATGTATCAAGGGAATCCAAGTCCGACACACGATCAGTCGTGATTGGGCGTGGCTCACTGGTGCAACCTGCACAGCGAATTGGGTCGGGCGATGGCACCACCCGGAGCACCCCAAGTCCAAACCCCATTCCGCCTCTCCATATACCGCGAAATTATGTTTCAGCAAGGTCATAGATCCCGAGCCCGTCGTGGTTCATGAGAGTGCGATGGCACTGATTCAAGGTGGTGCGGCTGACACCACTACCGGTAGCCCGCCGGCATCCAATACCTGGGCCAATGCTCTTCGCAAGCCGGTCATCAAGGTGTCCAGTTCCATAGCGGTACTCTCGCCCACCGCCAGTGGGTCTCAGACGTCTTCATCTCGACGAACAACTCCACAAACCTCGAGGTCGACATCTTGGAACTCAGACACGCATCTGACATCGGCTTGTACCTCACCAGAACCATTTGAGGATCACCGCGCTAAAACCCTAGGCTCACGAGGACGTCATACATCAAGATGATGAATTTCATCGAGAAACAGAGGAAGTCGTGTACGCCGCCGTGTGGATCAGCATCCTACTCACCAACACCAACCTCGGAGAGGCAGTGGACGCCTGGGCAAGACACATCTGAAGCATTCGCCTTCATCACTGAGACCTTGCAATTACCGCTCCTGGCTCTCCAAGTCGAGCTCTTTCACCAAGGCAAAAAGGACGAAGACGACGTCTTCCCAGACCTCGGCGGGGGATTCGATGACGGACACTCCGATTACCTGGAGCTTCTCAGGCAGAGAGGAGACCACGGGTACATGACGATGTATGGGAGCGAGACGGGGTGCAGAAGTAATGCCCCGAGCACTTACCCAAGCCCCCTCGAATACTCCTACCACCTCGAGGTGGACCGGTTGAAAGAGCGATAGCCCGACTCTGGGCATTGGCTGATCATTTAAACGCAGAATCAATGCGAGAGCGGCGCGGGCACGCACTATCCTCATGGAGCACCCACGGCGTTCACCACGTTGAGCAGAAGAAGCAGCGCGTCGCAGCGTTCCAGTCTCTACCGAGACAGCTCCCGTCTCTCCCGATATCACATTCGCAGTGTCCGCCATACTACCGCCATACTACCGCCATCAGACGACACCGTCAGATACTTATATTACCTCGTAAATATTCACGCCATATGGAATCCCTCTTCTCCTTCATGTTTCTCCTCGGAACATACGTGGTGGTTCTGCTTGCGGGAATTGTCTTTGGATTCCTCATGATCTTGTTTGTGGCTGGAATCATTTCCATGGTTTCCTACGTGCGTGAGAGGAGGACAAGATGCTCACACCAAGAAACCGGTAACATCATTCAATATGGACGCCCTCGCATCTCAACCGCCGATGTGCTGTTCGACCACCAGATTGCCCGATAGCCAGCGATAGCAGATCAAAATGGCTATCATCGGCGGCGGCATCTGTGGTACTGCCCTTGCGGTCGGCCTGCTAGGATCCAGGTACATAGACTGTCACATCTACGGCACCCGCACCCGCACCCGTTGCTCCGGCATTTCAAGAGCAACACGCCGAGCCCCTTTTCTTCGCGGTCCCCTTATTCCTCGGCACGGAGCCCGAAGGCGGTATCCCGCCAACGACCAGGCCGGTTTGGGGACGCCTGTCCGTATGCAAGATATGTCAGACGTGGAGGAAGCAGCGAACACGAACCCATCGGCATGTTGAGGTAATTACCTCTAAGGAGTGTCACGGAGAAGCTGTGCAATTGGCTGTACTGCCAACTCAATCTCCCTTGCCCGATCGGGGATGAGAAGTAGAAGATGATGCGTGAGATAAACATGCAAATGAGTAAGACAATCCGACAGCGCATCTAGCTACCTCTTTACTGACTCTGTTTTCTTTTCAGACCAAATCTCGAATTGGTTCGGACATCGATCCGACAGATGCCAATGGCATTGACAAGATCATTGTCGCCCTTCCTCTTGGCTGTGAAGGCATGCCGTCTCCGTCCCCCGCTCCGTCTACGCCCGCCAGGATGACAGCGATGTCGTCGAAGAAGTCATCGTAGAGGAGACCGTCTCACAACATCTCGATTATTGACAAGCTCGCCGAGGCGGAACCCGAAAAGCGACTGGGACAGAAGCACCAATTCCAATCCGAGGAAGCCCAAGTTGAACAGCGCGAACAGCATTGATGAACCTTCAGATTCACAAAACCGCATCATGTCAGACTTGATTAGGACTCTCGACCGCGCGACTGGTTGGAAAACTACAATCCTAGCATCGCCAACGTCAGGAAAAAAAAATCCTCAAGAAGGGTCTTTTGTTTTCAACCAAATCAAATCATGGCCCGCATTAAGACCAACCAGCAAAACAGGCATCAGTCCCGCCCCACAGAAAGAGTCTATAAGCAAACTAGCGAGAGCGGCCTTCACTCCGAGAATCGCTCGGAGCGTTCTGCCAGTCAGAGAGAATGGTCACATGGCAAACGGTCACCGCGGAGCAGTGCACTACCTATTTGCGAGACCACCACTGATTATAACAAGGTACATACAACGCCCATCGTGCCTATGGATCATGTACATCATGAGGCGCAGATCGTAAATGGTCTCATAACACCAGCCCTTGATCTCGATGATCCCGCGCTGCCCCCAGATGATGGTTTTGCTTTACCTCCCGCTCCCGCTCCTGGGCAGACGCAGGTCGTAAATGGCCTATTGACACCAGCTCCTGAGGCCAGCAGTGTCAACTGCAAGGGGGTGGTCAAGCCCCCATGCCCAGCCGTCGCCATGGAAGCGTAAGCATCAGCTTGCTACTCGGTCCCTTTCCGGAACGACCATGTCGCCACCTTGTACAAGCACCCACAAACCCAAGGACTCATGACACTTGTCACGGATGCAGGATACGCCACCCATGACTTCTTGCTTTCCTCTCGGCCTTTTGGCCTTGTGGCCGCAAACACCATTACCTTCGTCTCCCTATACGAACAAGACCGAACGATGTACTCCACGCACAAGCTTGGTTGCGAAGACGGTGACCTCGGTTGCAAGGACATTGATCCTGTAGATGTCCCTGGACTCACTCACGTCAACGTCGACCTGAAGGCACGTTTTGCCTGGAAAGACACACTGCGAATGACCTCCGCAATCACGTCATTCCGCCAATTGCAGCAGCGCCCGAGAAGTTTTTTTTTCCGACTTCCCCGACGGGGAGTTCAACCAGATGGAGACCGACTCGGAGGGAATTTCCCGGAGAATATGGCTGGGTCCATCAAGATTACCTCAGAGCCGACGAATCTCTTCCTCCTAACCTTTCCCTTTTGCCCGTGGAGGTGAATCTGCGAGTTCTTTTAGCCGGTAGCGGCACCATAGTATCCATCAACCCATAACCGTCAACCTTCTAACCATTTTTCAACAACAGGAGCAGCTCCAGGAGAGCGTGCTGTTGCAGAAACCCAAAATTTGGGTTTGTTCAAAAACCCAGTTGCAGAAAAGAGCAGAAGTGTTCGAGGCATTTGAAAAGCAGCAAGCACAGAACAAGCAGAAAGAGCAGCAGCATGCAAAGAAACCGAGGTCGAAAGAGCTTTCTCCGGCCCAACTCGGATACACTCGGGCTTGTATGGCGATTTTACGATCGTCCACTCCTTATGCAAATACGTGCTGCTTTAGGAGATGGTCCTCGAGAACCGGAACAGAAGCCGTCTCTACGACTACTTCAAGCCTGACCTCGAATTCTCTTTGGCCATGGGTTGAAGATACATCCACCTCAAGAGTCGCACATTGCCTCCTCCCGACCGGTTCGGTTTCGATGATGGCTCAGACGTGGAGGCAGAGTTCGAGAATGTGCCGTCAGAAAGCGGCAACTCATCATTCACCATGACTGAACATGCTCAGCCAACGACGCTTGGAGCTCAACAGCGTCCTCCTACTCCGGCTACAAACTCGCAAGAGATCTCCGCAGAGAAGATTGAAGCCGATATGAGGGAGCGAGGGCGCAGGAGTGGGGCTCCGAGTCCCTCTTCCTCTCGCTTTCCTACGCCGGAACGGGATGCCGGGACAGCCCCAACGGGTCTGACCCACCGAGAGTATCTCGTACAACTGTGCAGAAGGGAGGTTGAGCGACAGAGACAACATGAACTGAGGCACGCGCTTCGAACCCTAGCCGCCAGATGGACACGAGGAGATTGAGATGCTCGACCTTCCAAATATCCATTTGTCCCCCATCCGCGTTCGAAGTCGCCTGGTCGTAGCTTGGAATCCACGCACGACGGCCTTGAGCCACAATACAATCCAGCAATCCGGGTCTTCCAGTCCCATCTTAGCCGGCATCGACGTCGAGATTCACCACCAAATACGATCAAAGAAATTCTTCCCTCGGCTTCTCGCCGAAGTCCTCGAAGCCATCATTCAACTCTGCCCTCGCCTCCGAGCCTTCCACCTTCTCTTCAGCCTGGCCCCGGCCGACACCTTCTTACCCCTCGCCTCCTTTGCCTCGTGGAAGTTACCATTATCTCAAGGGCCATCTTGTTGAAGATCGTCTGGTGTTTGCATCGTCAGCTTCACGAATTCCACTCGTCTTCTCTCATCGAACCAGTCTCGAACGATACGGACACTCAATCCGAGGCCGAGGGCGCTTCTAGCTCAAAGTCAGAGGAGTAACTCGCCCGGGCCAAAAACCGTCCGAGGTACATAGACTCCTCGGAAGACTCCCGTCTCCTTACATACAGCCCTCGGATATCACCTCTTTCGTCAACGGCCGATCGCACCAGACATGGATCCGTACCAAAAGCCACTTCACACGGACATATCCCTCGCCATGCGGCCCTTGACCGGAACCATGATGCCCTGGACGGCTAATGCCATCATCATCTTGTCGACCTTCCTCCTTTGCGTCATCGGTGGCATCACCATCGGTGCCATCTTGATCTCGCCCGCCATACCGAATTTTCTCGGAGATTTGTCCCCGATGGCTATTGCCATCACCAAAGTCGTATTGTCCACCCTTGTTCTCGGCGCCGTCCTTGGAATTATCATCGACGACATCGTTATCTGGCAGCGGTAATCCTGTGGTTCGCCGTCATAGTCGTCAACCACGACACCAGCTGGGACAAGCAGATCAAGTAACTGGGCAATAATGCTGGACAAAGATCAGGAGCATGTCCATACCATGGATGTGCCCGTAGACGAGCTCTCCTTTTTCAAGAACAACCTAGCCGTCAAAGTCGAAGATGCCCGACAATTTGCTCGTGCAACCAACAGGAACCCACCATGGGAGCGTCTCTAGAAGCCATGATTGACGGCGAGGCATACCTGCAGGAGGGACGTGCATCAGAGGCCCAGCTGGATCTGCAACAAAGAGTGGCATCACAGAACTCGTTGATGCCGGGACTACTTGGGACTGGGAATCTGGCGCCTGGATGTCGGAACCACTGATCGCTATATCAACGTCATTAACCTGAAGGACATCAACCTGAAGGACACCACAGAAACTAGCAAGGAAAACGCTTGGTTCTGCGCAAAGACAAGGCTGGAGAACGTTTGGCTTGATGATTGACTGACAGCGATCGCTCGCGAAGTAAGTAATGGCTCCGGCTATGGCTCCGGCTCCGGCTGTGCCTGCTCTCCACTATCCGCTCCCACAACATGTTCATCATGTGCACTTTAACGAGAACGGTCTGATTGCACCATATCCCGATCCTGATGATCCCCAGCTGCCCCAAGTGGCACAAGATAACGGATTCGAACCTCTCCCTCCTGCTCCCGCTCCTGGGGATGCGCTGGTTGTAAATGGGCAACTTACACCAGAACCGGAGGCCGATGATCCCGAGCTTGCTCCTATGGGCCCCAGTTGGTTTTGCAGACTGGACGCAGAACGAGGTGGGCTTCATGAGCTTCGTGTTGGCCACCACCGCGCTCCCCGGCCTTCCACTCAAGAACCGGAGCGGGCCTGGCACCATCACCCTCGGCACAACCACCGACTATGTCCTCGAATGGTGCAAGTACACAACGGGGATTGCTTTTCCAGTGGGACTGGTCATCGGACGGGTGTACCGCCGTGCCGGACAGCCCTTGGGGCTACCCGTTCAAGCCGGCTTGCCAACGCCACGACTTTGGATATCGGGAACTACAAAATTCAAAAACATTTTACCCCGTATGCCGGGTGGAAAGTTGACCAGAACTTCTTAAAGGAGAGCATGACGGAGGAAACGGGGACGGGACAGGTCTTGAGCTACCTGTACCTTGGGTGCACCAGCAGGTGGTAAGATGTTATGGAGGAAGACGATGGGTACGAGGGTGGAAGACGAGATGGATGTCGAAAGCGACGATGAGAGCATTGACTATCACGTGCTATCTCATTGTTTCGTTGTGGCCGCTTGAGTATCTTCAGCAGTCGGTCGATGGTTGAGATCGACGAGTGGGACCATGTTTTCTTGGGTTGGCGCTTGGCCGGAGGCTCTGTGCGGAATGTGAACGGCCTGGTCTGTAAAGCTTGTCATTTGGGACTTGGAAATACGGCGCGGGTACAGGAAGAAGGCAAAGAGCAAATGGCTCAAGTGCCGCCTCCCGCTACACACGGTTTGACCAGGAAGTGGACCAATTCAAACCCATCCTGATACGCATATTCAGGCCATACCGAGACCCAGACGGCGTGGAAATTCCCAGCCCCGAGACTTTTTACGATCTAAAGATGCCAGACTCTTCACCCGTTCCTCTACCAAGGCCGAATACACCACATTGCTACGACCACGAAGCGACAACGATGTCGAACGAAGCGCCAGCGGTGCCGTGGTGACACAGGACTGTGGGCGATATTGCCCAACTAGTACCGGACTTGCAGCACATTCTCGACCGGGCCGAAGAAGTCGACCGTAAGAAGCCTATCGAGGATACAACGTTGGCTATTTTGGTCGAATATGTCTTGGACAAAGTTTCGACCCGGAAGCGTAATTCCGAAACGCAGCTCATCCATGAAAACGGCGAATGGGCCAGCACCATCAAACATTGGGCCTTTAGCAAGGATGACGAAAAAGAAGCTCAAAAACTCCATAAAGAGGAGCGTAAGAAGGCATACCAAAAAGCTTCGAAAGACAACAAGAAATGCGAAGAGGATGCCAAAGCTGAGACAGATTGGTTTTTCTCCGACCTGGAGGACACGGAGCACCAACAACCCTACATCGAGCGGGATTTGGACTATCTCATGGGTTGGGGGCTGGCTTGCGAGGAGTGTGGGCGTCGGGCTCGACCACGCGAGCTCGAGTTCTTCGTTGAGCATCGCACTCAACTGGGGTGGGACGAGGGAGCATACTTTTCGAGTCAAGCTTGAGAGGGGTAGTTAGGTAGTTTTGTCAGTTTGTATCGGCTAGGTCTAGTGGACATACCCCGACTTGGGCTTCCACGGAGTCCAATGTACCAACGATGAAAAGAATTATGGAATCGAATATCAAGCGACGTGTTTTCTCTTGGAACTTTTCCGGAGCTACCATTTCCAAGTGAGTGCGTGTTGTCAATGCTACCCATGTGAGGACTGAACAAATTGATATGCGGGGTTCTTGGCTATAGTGTTCCGCTCGGTGATTCCTTCTGACATGCCTTCGGAGTATTGCAAGATTCGGATTGGATGTGAACATTAAGTTGACCATATTATTCTACGCACAGTGACTGCCTACCTTCTCACCTAGGATTTAGAGCTAGATATGGACATGACGTGAGGCTTCGAGCTCAAGGCATAGAAATCTTGACCGGATTCTTACTTCTTAAAGCTATGGGTTTTGTGTTTGTTATATGTTGATATGTGCCCCTCTCTGGATTCTTGCTGGTAGTGATGATGCACGATGGCTGATCTAAATATCCGCATAGTTGAGGTGAGTAAGACGGTGGGTATTCGTGACTTAAGCAGTAGAGTTGAGAACCCGAATGGCCGGAGAAAACTCATGGAAAGAATCTTATCGATCTTCTATTCAGAGGTAGATAGAGATAGTATGTCAGCGTTGCAGTCAGGCATGTTGAAGGCGCGGTTAGTGAGGTTGGGATGATAGGAATGATAGGACCCCTGTTTTCAGCTCTCAGCTACTCACCTTCTACATCTTATCTTCAACGTGGAAGGATCATTCGAATATTCCAGCCCTACAGCTTACTGCGTATCCCCGTTGTTATCATCTTGGGTCATCAGAATGGTGATTGGTTGAATCTCGGAGTTTTGCGGCTGACTGTCTGGACCGTAGATGGTTGGAAGGGAGCCGGGGATTTGGGTCTTGATTCCCTCCTGTTTGTCTTTTTCCTGTCCTTGGCTTTCCATTCCTTTTTCGTTATTTGATACAATTTACCTGAAAACATCGTCCATAACACGAGTCACTTTCCATTGATCGTAATAGATCTGTTCCGGTTGCCTTTTGACTCGTCCAAATTTGTATCGCGACGCGCCATCGGATTTTTGGAACACGCCCTCTTTTCACATATTCACACACACACATCATTTCCATTCAATTCGTCCACGAACTGGTACGCCCGCAGCAACGTTTTTCGCGCAGGCTCGTGTTACACCTCAACTGCACGTCACCATGCCGCCGTGTTAGGTTTCGTCACCATCAAGCCGCGTGCGCCGCAGTTGTTTCATCAACATTAACTTCTTCATCCCTCTCGTCGTATTCCTCCTTTTCGCAGTCAACCCAGCAGCGGCGGCAGAAACCACGCCAATCTCATCCACGACAACTTCCACACCCCAAGGGACAGCGACAATAGCAGCCGGATCAGACGGCTACAAACATATCGGTTGCTTCATTGAAACTACCACCATCTCGGCAACGGGCAGCGGAACCAGAGCACTGTACGGCGGGATCAATATGGTGTTGCCGGGAGAGATGACGGTTGAGAAGTGTTTGAGCTTTTGTAAGAGTGGGATGGAGGGAAAGGGGTATCGGTTTGCTGGGTTGGAGTATTCGAGGTGAGTTTTTGTGTGCTGTTTCCTCATTCTATTCTTTTCTTTTCCTTGACGCAGAAGAAGGAGAATGGGGATGTGACGAACCGTTAGAAGCACAAGAGTATATCGCTGGGAATAAGAACAACGGTAGTAGTAGCCGAAAGGTACTGACCGATTGTAGAAGCTGTTGCTTGCTGAAGGACCAGAATAACGAAGGCCGGGAAGCGGCCTTCTTATATACTGGYCTTCGAACCCGTCCCGTAGTCCCGTGTTCTCGGGACTCCGGGACACCCCACATGACCTGGTCCCGTAGTCCCGTATTCTCGGGACTCCGGGACCCTGGGTTCGGGTTGCCTTCTATTGGTC
>RANY01000779.1:0-28797 GCA_009805235.1 Neurospora pannonica FGSC 7221
TGATGGGATGAAAACGCTTCTGGAAACGCCGGCGTTTCTACACCTCTGCCGGCGTATGAAAGGTTAATTTTTGACTTTTGCCACAGCGTGGCACTTACAGAAAAGTGCCCAGCCGCTAACCTCTGTTCCCCTACTTTCTGTAGGATCGATGTACTCGCCCTAACATTCATATCCCGGCAGAGGTGTAGCTGTGTCATCCAAACCCCTGTAAAAAACTACTCTCATAGATAAGCCACCGATTGGTAGCTTATCTATGGGAGAGCGGACGGGATCCCGAGTTTTCTACCATCTATGGTCGTATGTATTTGTCTGTGTCATTCTACCAGATTATATTGTCTTCCTTGCGTATCGTTATAGTATCGCTCTCTTCCTATCCTTTCTATAAATCGACTGCCTCCCCATATCGGGTAGATCGACTCTCTCTAACTTGAAAGGGCAACACAAGTCAACCTCTGGTCTTCCATCTTAATACTGCGGCGGTAACCCGGCTTTAGCGAGCCATTGCGCCTGTGTTTCTTTTATACGGTGAAAGTTAAGTCTAGAAGCRCAAGGTGGACGAGCGCTGTAAAGGCCGGAAATGAACATATGCAAACGGGAATAATAACAGGTCATGAAGCTCTGAAGACTTCAAAGGACGAGCTAATAAGGCCTCCTTAGAGGCTGTAAAAGAGCGTAGGATATGAAGCTCCGCTTAAGATAAACACTGCCAGAGAAAGACTGTTAACGGCCTATGGATGATGTTATCCCTTGGAGTTGGGTTCGCCGCTGGTAGGGATCTAAGGTTGAGATTGGATACCAGATGCGACGACCAGAAAATGACTGCTTTGCCCTTGCAGGCTAAAGACAGTCGAACTACCTATACGGCGAGGCAGTCGAGTTACTGGAAATGGTTCCTATGCCGTTGTTCAGTTTTGCCGACAATGTGTTGCATAGTCCCTTACCCCTGGCTTAGTGAGAATGATGGAACGTGAAAAAACGGTTATCGGTATATCCGACTCGCTCGCAGAAGCTCTTCGAGGCTTTTTCCGATGCCATCACCTTTCCAGAACGCTTCGGGGCTAGTGACAAAACTGGGAAATGACGCTTGATACGAATTTAAATTCAGGAATATCCTCCTTCGTGTCCCCTTTGTCTTCTAAGCCTGGGCAGCAACCATGTCTTTCTCCTTCTCCTTAGCCTTCTGGGCTTTCTTTGCCTCTATTTGCTTCTGCTTCTCGAGCTTCTTGAGCTGGTTCTTGGTCAACTTTCCATCTCCGCCCTCGGCGGCCGCCTCCCCATCAGCGTTTTGCATCTGGGGCACCACGATAGGGGCACGCGGGTTTCCGTTCCACTTAAGAGGGCGTGTCGCCATGAATAGCTTGACAGCCTCGTCATCAACCTTGGCTCTCCTTTCCTGGAAAGCGGCGACATATGTCTGAAGCTCCTTGATGCAGATTGCCTTGAGCTCACCAGTCAACATGTCACCAGACTCGTAGGCGACGCGAATTTTCTCTAGCTCCTCGTCATCTTCGAGGAAGAAGCGCAAGTACTGGTAGGCCACGTCGACGCTAGTGTCACCTCCCTTCTCGCGGTGCTCCTCAACGGAGATCTTGCCACCCGAGAAGGCATACTTGTTGATTTTGTTCTTGATTTGGTTGGGGGTATCTCGCATGAAAACTATTTTGAAGGGTCAGCAAAGGTCCGGATAGGAAACCGCAACAAGCCACGTGGTAGGTCCAGTCATGCCTGCGCCTGAAGTAGGGACAATGACTTACTAGCAGACTCGTCGATAGAAGCGGACATCTATACACATGTCAATAAATGCCAGGATCAATTTTAGACAAAGGGATACACTCCCAGTACGTACCTTTGTGCCGGGGCCCTGAAGAGCATCAAGGAAACGGGAGTGGATGAGGGCCGGCTTCGCGTACGAGATGTTGGTGTTCTTGTACTTCAAACGAGCGGAGACGTCTCTGGTCATTCTGAAGTAGGGATCCTGATCAATGGCGCAAGGAATGAGACAGGGAATAGCGACGGTCTTGGACTCATCTTCGCCGAAGATGTGGGGGAAGGACGACGCCCAACTGCTAGCACCCTGGATACTGCCGAAGTGAATGCGACCGATGTTGGTGCTGTCGTTGAAGCCGAAGATGGCACGGGCCTGGTTGAGGGTGATGTGCTTGGACAGGCGCACAACGTTCTTGTAGAAGGCGCCACCCATAAACTGGAAATCGCTGAAGATGAAAGTCTTGTTGGGATCGAAGCCGACGGCAATGATGTCCTTGGCGTTGTTGGTGCAGTAGCTCTCAACCTCCTCGATCGTCCTCTTGTCGGAGAAGAGATACTTTTCGTCGTCGGTCATCATGATAACCAGAGGAACATCGAAGGTATCCTGAAGCCATTTTGTGAACTCGAAGGGAATGGTGTGGCCAACGTGGACACTGTCGGAGGAAGGGCCGCGGCCGGTATAGAGGAAGAAGGGCTCGCCCTTCTCATAGCGGTCGAGAATAAGCTCGAGGTCGCGGTGGGAGAAGACAATGCCTCTCCTGAGGAAGCGATGGGGCTTCTTGCCGGTGACCCTCTCGAGGCGATCGAGCAGGGCCTGGTCGATCTTCTTGGTGCCGAACTCCTCGACCAACTTGTTGTAGTCGATGGCCTTGACAACACCATCCTCGCCGACCTCGCCTTGGACCTGTTCGCGACGGAAGAGAGGCAGTCAGACCAATGCGCCGTACATATGCAAGTACACAGACCTAACCAGAACTGACATTGTAGGGGTCCACTGTCTGCTTGGAGGCAGCTTGCTTCTCGATCGCCTCGCGGATGGGCGCCTCCTTGAGCGCCTCGGCGTTAACGTTGGTCGCCATGTTGAAAGATGTCTGTTGTGTGCTGATGGCAATCCGGGTGGGTTGTCGAAAAGTCCTTCAAAAGGGAACCTCTTTGGCTGACAATGACTCAAGTGCGAAACGGCTCGAACGGGTGGCTCGTCCAGGGGAACGCCTCGGACGGAACAGGCACAAGCTGCGGCTACAATTGAAAGCCGGGCATTCATCGCTTTCTGCCGGGATCTGGAGGGTCCAGACTGACATCAGATTGTTTCCGGCAGGCGGTTTCTTACGGCAGAATACATCATATTTCCGGCAGGCAACACGTATTGTACGGGGAAAGATACGCGCTGCGTAACGATCAATTGGCCTATGGAATTTAGGAACCCCTCCGTCCGCAAAGTGGGAGGAGCAGTTCCCACCGAGATTGGCATTTGACCTTGCATTGACCCGGGCAGCTCTGGAAGCTATCTGGATGTCGCAAAGGTTTTCCGTCTGTCTGCAACCATGTTGGCAGCACCATGGGTATGTCGGAGCTGCGCCCGTTCGTTAAGGCGCTCGGGTGTCTTCGTTTCTCTTCAGCTTCGCAAAGCTAGCACAGGTACGTTCGCAGCATCCCAAGTGGAAACATCTCTCCTCAGATTCTGGTCGCAAGCCGTGGCATCCCCTCCGATCTGCTAAGGGACACCTTCTGACGCGTCTCTTGTCGCAGCCAGCCAAACACTCGCAGGACTCCCACCTGTCCTCCTCGACCGAGCGCGCAAACTAGCCGCCGAGCACAAACAATTGACGAAGCAACTTGAGAGCGAGTACGAGCCTACAGCCGCGAAGCGCGCCGGCGAAATCTCAAAGGTTGTCGCTGCTCTACAAGAGCTGGACAAGGCCAAGGCAGCACTGGATGAGCTTAATGGACTTCGGGAATCAGACGACGCCGAGCTGCGCCAGCTCGCTAACGACGATCTCGATGCAACAAAAAAGCACCTGGAAACTCTGGGGCTCAATCTTTCAGCGACCCTGACACCGAAGCACCCGTTTGCGGACATGCCATGTCTGATAGAACTCCATCCTGGGCCAGGAGGCACTGAGGGGCGCCACTTCGCCGATACCCTTTTCCGCATGTACCAGAAATATTGCGAAAACAAGGGATATTCTGCGCGGGTGATCTCGTACCAGGAAGCCGAAGATCGTACGCCAGGCTTGGACGGTGAGGTTCCGATCTCAGAAGCCGTACTCGAAGTAACGGATCCCGGCGCCTTCGCAGCGTTCCGCGGAGAGGCGGGTATGCACCGCGTGCAACGTATTCCTGCGACCGAGAAGCAGGGGCGCACTCACACAAGTGCGGTGGCAGTTTGGGTTTTGCCATCATTCCCCGAAAACAGCACCGATGCCGAGAACGACTTCAACAACCCGGAAAGTGACTTCTACGTTGACCCGACAGAAGTCAAGTCAGAGAAGATGCGCGCGAGCGGTGCCGGCGGTCAGCACGTCAACAAGACAGAATCTGCTATTCGGCTGACCCATATCCCGACCGGTATTCAGGTCAGCATGCAGGATTCGCGATCGCAGTCGCAAAACAGAGAAAGGGCTTGGCGCTTGCTTCGTTCGAGAATTGCGTCGCTAAGGCGAGAACAAAGAGAGGCGCAGGCAAAGGACCTGAGAGACAGTGTGCTATCTCAGTCACAGATGTCGCGCGGTGACAAGATCAGGACGTATAACTACCAGCAGGACCGGTGTACTGATCATCGGAGTGGGCTGGATGTCCACAACCTCCCCAATGTCTTACAAGGCGGGGAGGTGTTGGATAAAGTCATCAACAGCGTGCAATCATGGCTAACAGCGATGGATATCCGAAACCTCATCGCCCAGGAAGAAGCGCAGGCTAGAGCAGCGGCGGGAGGATCTGATAAAAAGAAGAAAGGCGGAAAGTAAGGCCAAATTCGCGGCGCTCTGATGACGTCTTACTCACCGCGCGCTACAAATACCGGCCACACACACAGCAGCCTGTGAATCTGTAGAGAGTTCATTTGTGTACAATACCCCTTCGGAGCCAAACCACGGCTGGTCAGAATACCGACTCTATTCGATCGGTTTGGATCCCTTTGCGCAGTACCACTTGGTCAAGCTTGATTTTGCGCGGCGTCAAGCCTCGTTGGAACTGTTACCAGAGAGCCGAACTATCTTCGTCATAGCCCGGGAACCTCGACACGGCACCGCGAATTTGCACGATCGGCTCCGTCACCAAAAGCGAGTGAGCGATGGACAGGGGCAGAGCGGACGCCGCTGGTTTTCCGTTGACCAATCAGTGCCGCAGACTTGTAAGTGACCTGCCATATCGGGATGGTGGCGGCCGTTGTGGATCTCCGGTGCAGTGTGCAGCACGCCCGGCGCTTCATGGGCGTGGGGAACATTGAGCAGTTCCGTTCCATGGACATGGACAAAGATTTATTGTATCGCGAGTCCCAAACATTAAACCAGATATTCATCCCCTGTCGCCAACTGCCGACGGAGACATAGCGAACCGATCGATAAACGACTCGGGATTCGGAACCGTAGTTTTCGATTTTTTCAACCTTCTTTCTGTCTTTAGTTCTGCGCGAAATTCAGACGACTCCGCCATCGTCCGGGACCGTCCGCATCTACGCTGGAGAAAGCAGTTCAGTCTGAGCTTTGGACGGAGAATTGGTACCTCTTCTGTTCTCCAATATTCCCTATTCCTTCCCTGCGCCGCGGGACGGAGCTATGGTATTCGAAAGAATATCGGGGATGAGGTAAGACAATATCCATGATTCATGTACGTACCAGGGATTGATATGTACTCGATGACTCCAACAAAATGTGTGTGCTTCGTATTGGCTGATATCTCGGCGGCCCGGCTTTTTCATCGTTGGGAGGTTGACGTAGTTCATGTCATCCTAGGCTGCCGTTATCACCAACATTGCATTTCTTCAATGGTACGGCCGTCTCATCAACGTAGGCTTTCCATATCTTCTCTCTCCCTCCCTCCACTCATGTATCTCAACGCCTGTCAATGACGAAAATGCCCACCAACACACGGCGCACGTAACCCACCCATACCATGCTGCACCAACGAAACAATCAAACCTGCTGTGCAAGTCCGAGATCAGATGGTGCTACTGGTCTGGTCTTGTCAACTTTTCTGCCTTACATGCGTGCCAGTGTCTGCATACCCATCCTACCTCAGTTGTGCCTTGCGACTAACAGCCTAGTTTTTCATTGCTTACATCTCCATATTTGCGGAACTGGTGGCATCTCAACTTCCAGGACGGGTAGGTGCTTAGGTGCAAAGGAAAAGACGGGAATATGATACACCGTGGGAATGCAAGCAAACGTTGTGCGTGACGGACCGGGACCGGGACCAACCACCCTTCTAAGCCCCGTCCTCCTGTGGCTTGTCCTCTCAACAGCGTTGATGCTTGAGAGGTCTCGGGGAAAGGAGCTGGAAAGCGCAAAATCTCATTGGAGCTTTTGCTCCTGATTCCTTCTGTCATATTAGCATCACCATATAGCAGAGGGACAAAAAAAGAGTGGCATCGGATAAATCTCTTAAGTATCCGAACTTTGAAAGCTCATACTAGCACCAACAAGAATGGAGGCGGTCTCGGAGGAAGGCTATTGTTTGCCATGTCAACGCGGAAGCTAGGCAGGGCGGAGTGGAACTCCATCTTCAGATCACTTCCCTTTTCTGTTTAAACTAGTTGAAATGCTGATCTGCCATCCCTCGTCGATTTCCAAGCCTATCCTTGCTCCGTTGGGAACCTCGGGAACGAAGTAACTCGAAAGGAGGAAGCTCTGTTTTTGTCGGTCGAGTACTTCATGGTTGAGACTCCTCCCCCTCCCTGCCTCACCTGTACAACCTCTCTTTTTTTTCCCTCCACCCTCCTCCTCCCTCTTCTTTATACCGCACGGGCCTTCTGTATAGTTGCCGCTCGAAAGAAGCTGTCATCCCAAGATGCGTCTGACCGCGCTAGTCTCGTCGCTACTCTTAGCGACAACTGCCACCGCTGGCGGTCCTAGCTTCGGCCAGGCTGAGAAGAAGTACCTGGAGCATGTCGCCAACAGACTCAAGAACCACGCTGCGAAGGTCGAGGCTGCCCCGGTTGTTGAGCGTGATGTCCTCAAAGTTCAAGAACCCAAGTTTCTGAATGACAACACTACAAGTGAGCTTATATCCACCTTGAAACGCAACTTTGCTCTCAAACTAACACTGAGAACGCAGAGTTCGCTGTCGACGGGAAGAATATCCCCGATGTAGACTTTGACGTGGGAGAGTCCTATGCCGGCACGCTGCCTATCAGCCAGGATCCCGAGGAGAAGAGCGAGCTTTTCTGGTGGTTCTTCCCATCTACGAATCCCGCCGCTAAGAAGGAAATTCTGATTTGGCTTAACGGTGGTGTAAGTTCCATCATATCTACCAACCCCCTGGAGAAACCAGCAGACTATCTAACAAGTCAAACATCTTATATAGCCCGGCTGCTCCTCACTGGAAGGTTTCCTCCAAGAGAACGGCCCGTTCCTCTGGCAGTATGGCACTTACAAGCCCGTCAAGAACCCCTGGAGCTGGCACACCCTGACCAACGTCATCTGGGTCGAGCAGCCCGTCGGCACCGGCTTCTCTACCGGAAACGTAACCGCCACGAGCGAGGAGGACGTCGCTGCCCAGTTCATGGGTTTCTGGAAGAACTTCATTGACATTTTCGCCATGCAAGGGTACAAGGTCTACATCACCGGAGAGTCCTATGCCGGCCTGTACTGCCCCTACATCGCCTCCGCCTTCCTCGACGCCAACGACAAGACCTACTACGACATGTCCGGCCTGATGATCTACGACCCGGTGATCTCGTGGGACGAAGTCGCCGAGCCGATCCCCGTCGTCCAGTTCACCGAGTACTGGTCGGGACTCTTCCCCTTCAACGACACCTTCCGGGCGCACATTAAGTCGGTCGACGCCAAGTGCGGCTACTCCGACTTCGTGTCGCAGTACCTGGTGTACCCGCCCAAGGGCCCGCAACCCTCCAAGCTGCCCGGTACCGATAAGTTCGGCACCACGCGCGACGAGTGCTGGGGTTTGTTCTACGAGGTCCTCGACGCCATTATGTTGTTGAACCCGTGCTTCGACATCTACCAGGTGGCCACCACCTGTCCCCTGCTGTGGGACGTGCTCGGGTTCCCGGGATCGATGGGGTACCTGCCCGATGGCGCCGAGGTGTATTTTGACCGGGACGACGTCAAGAAGGCGATCCACGCTCCAGAGAACGTCAAGTGGTCCAGTTGCTCGGAGCAGGACGTGTTCGTGGGCGGACGCGACCGGTCGGAGCCGTCGAGCTTCCATGCCTTGCCGCACGTCATCGACGCGACCAAGAACGTGATCATCGGCCACGGCGCGCTGGATATGGTCCTGATCGCCAACGGCACGCTCCTGGGCATCCAGAACATGACTTGGGGCGGCAAGCTCGGGTTCCAGAACAAGCCCGACCAGCCGTTTTATGTGCCGTACAACACCATGACGGACCTGTCGACGCTGGCGGCCGGCGGCGTGTTCGGATCCATGGGCAGCGAGCGAGGCTTGACCTGGGTCCAGATCGACATGTCGGGCCACATGGTGCCGCAGTATGCGCCGTCGGCGGCGTACAGGCAGCTCGAGTTCTTGCTGGGCAGAGTGAACTGCTTGAACTGCACGGTCCCGTTCACGACGAACCCGGATGCGCCGCAGAGCCAGCAGCCTTTGGGCAAGGGGACGGCGCCTCAGAGCTGGAGTAAGTTCTCGGGTAAGAAGGGGGGACATCATGGAGGTGGAAAGGGCAGGTTTGTCAGGTAAAGGAGGCGTGATGACCATGGAGGTTATGACGAATGAAGAGTTTAGATACCAGTAAATGAGACGAAGCTGGTAATGATCAAAAAGAATCCTAAATATTGTGTTGAAATCCCGTCAGCTCGGTATGGAAACAAGGAAATCCGCATGAGAAACCGTAGTGCATCACCCGTGTATATCCACGTCCTTATCATGCCTCCTTTTAGATTTTCTTCTCGACGATCAGTCCTGGGCCTTCCGTCAAGACATATATGATATACATACACATATATACGTTAGTGAAACAGTGTATTGTTGAAACCGTTCCTTTTCATAACCAATACCAACGCAAAGAGTGGAATAAAATGACACACAGGGTACGCGCAGTCCCCTCAACCAGTCGGCTGATGCCGCAGCCACTAGTCTCCCTCCTTTCAAAAACTTCAAGAAGGGGTACGCGGGTATATGCTCGCGTGTGAGCGTGTCGTGAGGATGACTTCCCCAATCGTATGCGACCCAGTGACAACACAGAACCTTAACCAACGCCATGCTAAAATCAACGACAATGAGGTAGTGTACAAACGCGGCACCAAAAAGGACAGCCCACAGAGGCTAGGGCCCATCTCGTCTTGTGGTGCTGTAGAAAAGATGCGCCTTTCGTCAGGGCATTTCCACCGGACTTCTTTGCCCATACTGATAGCGAGCTCATGGCGAAGTTCGAGCGCCAGATATAGCGGACAACAGGGCCGAGTACGTCTCGCAGACGGTCAACAACGGACAAAGGCCGCGCGGCAAGGGCAAGTAAGCATAAAATAAACTTTGAAAAGGCCCCAGAGCACGGACGGCTAGACGGTCATCATCGCTCAAGCCCAGCAATCCGTTCAAGCCTTCTCCATGTTGCGTTCCCTTGCCATCTTCCTRAGCTCCAGGACGCCCATTATGCCCGACTGGCGAAGTCGCTCGAGGATCAGCTTCATGCCCTCTCGGCTCTTGCCAAGTTGGTCCTGGGTCTTCTTCGATGCCAGGCTCTCAATGCTCCGTTGAATACCATGGGCACCAAGCCGGGAAAAGAAGCCGCCCTTCTCTTGCTCGACTTCGTGCGCGTGCAAGTGACCCAGCTTATCGCGAATCCGCTCTCCAAAGCGAGATCGAAATACCACCGTCGTGGCAACATCGGTCGTATTTCCATTATCATTAGTGCTCTTCGGGATCGTATAGATCTGCTTCTCCACCACCGACAGAACGCCAGCAAAGTTCAGGTTCCGGCTCTCGGTCGACATCCAGCCCTCCTTCATGTCCACAACGCTGGTCTCCAGGATATAGGACGCCTTCTCGGTCGTGGCACCACCCGTGATGCTGGTGGGGAGCATCTTCATGATAGCAGGCGGCATGCGCGACTTCTTGAGGTGGATGCGAGTCGTGTGCAGACGGCCGGTGGCCGGGTCGACATGCGACGAGAGGGTGTCGGTGCTCATGACATGCTGGGAGAAGGGATTGAGCTGCGGGGAGCAGTACCGGAGGAAGAAGGCGAGCGTGACGGTCGGGAAAGGGTGGCTATAGGTATGGTTGGTAGTGTGCGTGAGAACCATTTTGAACGAGGGATAGGATGAGGCTCGTTGCTATTGCGGTATGGAAGATTTCGGTACGTATCGACTTGCCCAACGATGGGACTACGCAGTATGGAGCGCTCGGATTTCGGATGACCGGTTCCTAGGGCTGGATGTATATAGGGAGCACGGTTCGAAGCTAGGCTCGGGCGGATGGTCGGCTCCAGAAAGTAACTAGCAATGGCTTGCCGAAACGTGGGGAGACTGGAGTGAAGTCACTGGAGGTGGCGATGTTGTCGGGACGTATCGTGTATATGTTATCTGTGAGAAGCGCAGCTCACGATCGATGGTAAAGAAGATTTGACATTGGAACGGGGTGCGGCCACAAGAAGCTGTCAAATCCTCTTTTCCCGATGGTGACGACGATGTCGTGGTGTTTTGAAATTTGTGTGTACAAATGGAGGAGAAAAGCGAAGGAGGCAGTGGTAGGTAGAGGTAAGAAAGTTGGGGAAGAAGGACAAAAGATAGGTTGACGTGGGGCAGGCAGGATTTGTAACTTAAGAAAAAGGTACTAAGAGCCGAGAGCGACGAAAAAGCGATGATGAAAGCTGAGTGATCCGACGACGAACCGACGGGATGGGCCGATGGAGGAGCCACACTAGTACTAGGACCGATGGATACCGGTACACTAACGGGCACCGCTTCCACTTTGCGGGAAGGGACCTTACTGTACGGCTCTGTAAGTACAAGGGAAGTGGAAAACGAGGTGCTTGGGTTTGTAGATGCAGAGTGGAGGATCGTGAAAGTGTTCTGAACTTCTGTCAGTGCTTGCTTGTGCTACAAGAGCGAAGGGTTGGGTGGCCAAAGCTGGAGGTATAAACAAAGAAGAGAAAAGGGCCACAGATGAAAGTAAATGAGGGGACTGCGCAACTCTGACGATCGTGGGCTCATTTGCTTCGAATGATCCAACGATATCGTCGAGCGCCTGCCCATTGTCTGTCCAGGTGTGTAACACGGAAGCTCCCACTGCTCCCTTCAACGGCAAAAAAACATCGTCGTCATCATCATCATGCAATCCCCTCCACCTAGCGCAAGCAGCTCGTGTGCGTAACAGTGCAGCACCACGCACCCTGCGATAACCCGGCCTGGGCACCTCAGTCGTGCCATGAAAGGGACTGAGGGATTGACCAGCCTTAGGAGGATGTCCAAAATACAGACTGAAAAATCAACAGTATGCTGGGACCTTGAGCTTTTGTGTGATACACCTCTGCCGGCATATAAATGGTTAGCTTGGTACAGCCACTCTACAACATTCAAGGGTTTTAGTGTGAGCAAACTGCCCATCTTTTGTACGAAGATTAAAGTTATCGCCACTTTGCAATTCACCGCGCTAACGTTTTAAATGCCGNGGCATATAAATGGTTAGCTTGGTACAGCCACTCTACAACATTCAAGGGTTTTAGTGTGAGCAAACTGCCCATCTTTTGTACGAAGATTAAAGTTATCGCCACTTTGCAATTCACCGCGCTAACGTTTTAAATGCCGGCAGAGGTGTACATACTTTCACCGAGTTAGTATGTGTAGCATGGAAATGTTTGGTACGGTTGCTTCCTTGGGCTTTTGCTGGACGGAAGGTGTTTTCCACTGCCAGTCATTGCCAAGCAGTCTTCGGCTGGCTGCCAGTGCCGTTGTGCTTGGCTTAGTAATGCCGCAATTTTCAACCGTTTGGAGCACGGGCGCAACTTAAAAGTGGGGAGCCTGCCGTGTCTCACTTTCAGACGGCCGAACCTGCACTTATTCACCTGGCAGCAATTGCAGCGCAATTGCACAGGCTGCTTAGTCATTCTACTTCCGTCCATCCAATCCTTCAATAGGCGCCAGCGTTGACATTCCACTTCCATTTCAGCTGCCCTCTCGGATTCCCCCGATCCCCCAACCCTCCCGTTCATTTCTTCCTCCAGCAAAACTTTCAACTTGCGACACCACGGCGAATCAGTCAGTTGGCCATCACAACTGCATCGGCCGACCTTCGATACATCAATTCTCTGTTGCCCCAGCCTCGCCCGCGTCGCTCACCATCTACGACAAACTTCTCGCAGTTCTTTACCATTCCACCAGCGCACCGAACGACAACCGACGATCTGAGCCAAACGTGACTCGCGACGCTTCACGATACCACAGCGAAAACCGACCATCATCAATCCACGGCGTGCCATCATTCCGCCATCACCTAAATATCACCAAACTGCTCTCACTTTCCTTTTGCTTCGCATACTGACAAATCTCGAGACTCGATATTTTCTGGCTGTTGGCTCGCTGGGCTGGCCTGGAAGGTGATCTGAGTCTCTGGCTGTGGCGCAATTGATTTGATATCTGGGACGGGAAACAAGTGCGAGTCTTCCAACAACAGTACCATTCATCCCCCTTGAACTGGTTGTTGCAGTCTCGCTGGGTCTTTGTACTTTCCTTCTCTTTATCTGTCACTTTGTGTCTCTTCCTACGAGTACATTCAGAATTGACTCAGTCTGACTTCTGCAAATCCAAGAGCAAGAAAAAGAGAGGAACAAGGAAACAAGCCTATTATTTTTGCTGAAAGGAGACAATTCACTACCAGCTGAGACATCGCAGAAATCTTTCTTCAAGCCCCAGCCCCCAACTCGTATCGTACGTCAACATCGTTTAGGAGAGTCGTCTAATAGTACAGTGTTTGCCTTGGGCGTGGTGTCACTTCTGGATCCTGTTTGGCATCCCAGTTGCGCAACCTATGACCATTGCCTCTACAGTCAACATCGCATCAACCTGAACTCAACATGGAGTCCTCAGTCTTCTTCAAGTTCAAGTCTAACAAAGAGCCCACCCGTGTGGAGTTCGACGGAACTGGCATATCCGTCTTCGAACTAAAACGTGAAATCATCCTGAAAAGTGCGCTCGGCGATGGCACTGATTTCGACCTCGTCATCGCTGCCGATGAGGGCATGAAGGAAGGTGAGTACGATCCAAGTGGATGTCAAAATGGCTATGCTCAGAACACTGACACGGGTCCAGTCTACGACGATGATACAACCATTATTCCCAGATCAACCACGGTCATTGCCCGCCGCATGCCCGCCAAGGTACAGGGTAGGGGAGGAGCTGCTCGCTATGTCTCGGGCAAAATGCCCGTACATGCGAAGAACTCATCGCGCAAAGAACAACCGATCGTCAAGGCCTTGGCTAAGCCGGTCGCCAACCCAGTCGTGCAGCTTAACAGTGCCATGACTGAGGAAGAGAAGATGGCAGCCGTCTTCCAAGCCCAGACCGAGAATTTCACCGCGAGGGAGGAGGAAATGGCTACGTACGTATACTTTCCACCGACTTCAGTTAACCGCGAAATGTGTTGATACTAACTCGGATGTTTAGGCAGCAATATGTCGCTAAATCTGGCCCCAAGAAGCCTGCGAACGTCCCTGACCATGACCCTCCGCAGGGATACATCTGCTACAGGTGTGGCGAGAAGGGTCACTGGATCCAACTCTGCCCAACCAACGACAACCCCGACTATGACAACCGCCCCCGCGTAAAGCGGACCACCGGCATTCCCAAATCCTTCCTCAAGACAGTAGACAAAGCAACGGCCCTAGGCCAGAATGGGGACGGTGACGAAACCAAGACCCCGTCTGGCATCATGGTCAATGCCGACGGAGAGTTCGTCATTGCCGAGCCTGACAAGGCTTCATGGGAACAGTTTCAGGCCAAGGCCAAGTCGAATTCTGCAGCCCAAAAGGCTACTCCTGAGGGAGATAAGGAGATTCAGGAGCGTGGGCTGGAGTGCCCCATCGACCACAAGTTGTTCATAGACCCAATGAAGACACCGTGTTGTGAGAAGACGTATTGCAATGATTGCATTACCAACGCCCTCATTGAGAGCGACTTCATCTGCCCTGGCTGCAAGTCCGATGGCGTACTTATCGATGACTTGAAGGCAGATGAGGAGGCAGTTGAGAAGATCAAGGCTTTCCTTGCGGAAAAGAATAGTAAGGCGAAAGAAGGGTCCCAAAGCCCTGGCAGTCCCAACAGCCCGACAGCAGCAAAGTCTCCGACATCTACCGACGCCCCTGCCGCCGAAACCAACACTGAGCAAACCAAGCCAAAATCCGAATCTCCGACTCCGTCCAACACTGCACCATCTGCATCGCAGCAAACCTCGCAGCAGCAGACATCACAAGCGTCAAGTGCAGCATCGATGCAGTCCGGTTCCACCGGCCAGACAACACCCCCAGCACAGGCTAACCGGGAACAACAAAATCAACAAGCTTCGAAAAAGCGACCTGCCGAAGATGCCCTCGAGAACCCCAAGATCCCAAAGGCGCCCAAGGCTATGCAGCAGAAGGCCCAACAAACCCAGCAGCAAGCCATGATGGAGCAGATGATGAACGGAATGCCTGGCATGCCTCCCATGAATGGCATGAACCCCATGAACTTTTCGGCACAAATGTTCCCGGGCATGCCAATGATGGGCAACTTTGGAGGTATGGGAATGTCCAATATGAACATGGGCATGATGAACCCAATGATGAATCCGATGATGGCCGGCGGCATGGGGCCCGGCTTCCCCATGAGCGGCGGAATGGGCCCTGGTGGTTTCCCCGGTGGCCCCGGCGGAATGCCCAACGGCAACAATCCCGGAATGTGGAACAACGGCATGGGCATGAACGGCCACGCCGGCGGCGTTCCCAACGGTCCTAACATGGGTGGCACCATGGGACCAGGCGGTGGCAGAATGAACGTTATGAATCAAGCAGCCGGCATGGGCATGCATAATGGTGGCGGCTATCAAGGCCAGCAGCACCAATTCAAGAATTTTTCTCATCAGCCCGCTGACGATGACGATGCCTACTTCAGGAAACCCGTCAACCCGCACCGTCACCAGAACCGCCAAAGGCGGGTCCGGCCGAGTGATTACCGGGAGCTGGGAGGGATGCCATAGGTACCATGGTTCCGAAGCCAGAACAAGACAAGCAGCAAAGAAACGAACATATCCGGCACGATAGTCATCAGCACAATCCCCGGTTTTCGAATCTTGCTCGCACCAATAACATAACAATACCCTATACATGCACATATCACAACAATCCAAACCACACAAACAACCACTTGCATGACATTTGAAAGGGGAAAAGCGGCAACATCGAAGAAAAAAAGTTTCAACGAAAATACCCAGATGAGGAAGCTACGAGACATGGAGGGCCCTTTCAAGGAACGGCCAGCCAATATTCATTCACACTCACTTTTTGTTTCTTGAGAGCATTGGAGGCGTTTATGGTTTTTGCTTTTCTGCACTTAATCTCGAAACTACCATATGGGTTGAGGAGACCAAGGAAGGGAAGGGAACGGAAAGGAAGGGAAGGCCAGGGCTGGCTGGATGGATGAATAGATGGTCACAGGCGCGAAGGGACCATGGGGCGCGAAAGGCGTATATATGTGATGGATGGATGGAAGGATGGAAGGATATGATGGCATGCAAACGAAACATCTAGGGGAAGGGAAAATGACGGCAAATGATGGACGTTATGAAAAAGAGAAGGACGGTTTGCCTGGGGAAAGGGACTTTAAGTGACCGCTAGCGGTTGCTCTCTTTCTTGATGATGGTTGGAGGGATCATGGACAGCGAAGGAGAACGTCGGCATGAACCGACTCCCGCGCCCCCATGCTCCTCCCTTTAAATAGGCAATGGACGACCTACGGACTTGACCTACCATGATTTTTCCCACTCACTCCGTCTTTTATAGCTGCTTGATTTTGCTGCAACGTGTTACTCGGTTTAGATTGCTTTCAAGGGCTAGGAGTCGTAATTGAAAAAAGTGTTTTTTATCTAAATTTCCCTCTGGTGTTCCATGTGTGACGGTGTTGCTTTTCCAAACATGGCTTGAAGTGAATTAACCTTCGGCACAGTGTCTAGACCCAAAAGCCTACATCCCATCACGGCTCAATGACCTGATCACGAACCAGGCAAAACGACGGGAATATTCGTAGATTATCATTATTACACCTTTTTATATTATATAACCCTTCTCTATTGTGGCGGCACGAACGGCTTAACCAACATCTCGCTAAACTTCTCCAGCCTCTCCTTACCACGGACCTCCTCCACCAGCAGCGGCATCTTGACCACGTTGAACTCGTCGTACAGCTCCTCGATCTGATCCAGGTACTTCTTCTGCATCTTCCTGCGGGCCGTGCACTGCTCGCAGTCGGAGCCGGGCTTGGGGAACAGGAGCTGGTTGACCACGATGCTGTGGGTGTCGATCCCGTAGCTGGCCAGCTCCTGGATCATGCGTTCCGTCTCGTACAGCGACAGGAACTCGGGGATGCAGACGCACACGAATGTGGTCAGGCGCTCATCCTTGAACTGTGTGTTCACCTCCGAAATGGTGGCCCGCAACGTCTCGAGCTTCTCCATCATCTCGTTCAGGTTCTGGCCGTTAGGCAGCGTGCCGTTGGAGCCGAGGAAGCCRTTGAGCAAGGGGCCGTATTGCGAAGAGAGCTGAGAGACCTTGGCAAGCGCCTTCTCGAGGACCGAGGGGAACTGCAGGAAGCGCAGCGTGTGGCCGGTGGGCGCAGTGTCGAAGATGATGGTCTCGTAGGAGAGCGACTTGACTTGCTTGAGAACTTCGGCGAAGGACATGGCTTCATCGATACCGGGGATCTGTGATTTATTCAAGAGTCAGTATATGTCATATAGCGCCTAGTTGTGTGTGCCTTGCGCAGGAGACCAAAAGGTAGGTCAACCTACCGCAAACGCCAAATCCTGCATCATGCCGCCCACACCACCCATATCACCAGCACCCTCATTCTCGCCCTGGCCAGCCAGGAGGTCCTGGATGCTACCGTTGGGGTCAATCTCCATAGCGCTCAGGTTGTCGAAGCCATCGATCAGACGCGCCTCCTTGCCGAACTTTTGGCTGAAGGCGTCACTGAGGTTGTGGGCGGGGTCGGTCGAGATGAGCAGGACCGAACGGCGGACCTTGGCCAGCTGGATGGCCAGACTGCACGATGTCGTCGTCTTGCCGACACCACCCTTGCCGCCGACGAAGATCCAGCGCAGCGAGCGCTGGTCGAGAATCGACTGCAGCGTGGGCTCCAGGTGGTCGTCGTCGGCGTTGATGACTGCGGTAGACATGATGATGGTGTTTGTCGGTTGGCGCCTAGCGGGTTCAGTATCGCGATATTTGTTGTTGTTCGTCAAAGACTTGATATATGGCGTTCCAACGAACGGGTTGGGGTGAACTGCGCAGGTGTGTTGTGTGGTCAGGGGCGAGTCTGGTCGGGGAGGAGTGAGGCCTGGAATCAGTTCGAATCGCAAAGTCGACCTCCTTTTGGGACGCGATGTCGGGTTGGGGTCACCATCCCCCCTCGTCCCCTCCAGTGAGAAGGGACAACGTCACTGGGCTTTGGTGGGGTAGCTGTACCTCTAGGGGTAGGTGCCCCTGTGCCTTATCGTCGAAATCTAGGTAGGTACCTACTATAGCGCACAGGTAGCGCTTTCCCTCACTGATAAACTAAACATACCCCTGAATAGGGCAGAAGGTGATCCTCGTCCCCTCAGCAACTCAGCTTCTCCCAAAGGACCCGAGGGGAAGGGGAAGCGTGGCTATTTGGCCCTAGGGGTGGAGAACCATTTAAACGTGAACTTATACATCTTCTTCCCCTTCTCGGGTGCGGATAGCATTTTAATTTGACGCAATATGACCACGAGGATCGCCAAGGTGAGCACCAGCATGGCAGATGTGATGGACCTTTTGCTACCTCAACAGGAAGACACGCCTATCTCTAGCCAAGTTCACCGGCTCCGGAAGCTACATCTGAGGCCGGAACACTATCGCCGTATCAAGTAGTTTCAACGCCAATGGACAACCTGCCAAGATGTTCATCTGGATATGGGATTCTGTCCAGATGAATTCCTGTTATGCACAAATTAATAAGCCACTCCATCAAGCCGGAGATCAAGAAGGACCCAACGCCGTTGAAGTTATGTTTCCACTTAGCGGGGTATTCCTTAGTCCGGAGGAGGTTCACCCGCCACGCTTTGTTCCGGCCTCCTTACCGTTCTGCGGTACACCATATCCTGGACGTCTGGACGTGAATCAACATCCCCGGCGTGGCAGCCAATACAATACAGGACTGGTTGATTCGGTACCTCAAAAGGTCTCCGTCCCCGCATTCGTCCCGGACCGAAAAAGGGTTTCGGAAGCACATCCGAAGGCGATGCGCATTATATATGGGCAACAATGCCCGTCCCCTGGTTTGAGCCTCAACTACTTCAGACGATCAACCAGAACCAGAGGCTCGAACCTCGCCCGCCCTCATTTGCCGTGGTCCACCGGCTGTGCGCTATTCTGACCTTGGTTGGTGGGCAGCGCTAAGCAACAGGGATGAAGCCGTTGAGCTTCAGAACAGCAGGCCTAATGTTGCCATTCATGGTTGAGGAGACAGTCCAGCCTTGACAAAACCCGCTACCGTGACTTTTCTTCTACCCAGAGTATATAAAATCTGACCTGTCTTTGGGACGATACTATCTTCTTACTGAGCCTCTTACTGAGTCACAGCTCACGATATCGGAACCCAGAACCAAAGTCACGTTTCACGGCAGCAGCGAGGCAACACTCAGCAGACCGAGAACCGAATCCACCGAGCGACTACAGCGCAGAAGAGACAACAAGATACCGATTTCAGCTATCACTTTGTGAAGATCACGGCATCTACGGGCATCCCGAGGCATCAGTGTCACACTGCCTCTCACTCACTGGCTGACATCGAGATACACGCAGCACGGTCCAGCCAAAGACTCTGGGGAAGGGTAGGGTGTCGTCTTGTAGACAAAGCTTCAGCTCCAAGCCGGCACCTTTGTTACGTGAGCTGAGCGGTAACTGCTAGCGAAGGAAGAAGCGAGAGACAAGGTTCCTGCTCCTACACTCAGGATGGCGGACCGCAAGCCTTCGGAAGCTGTGCCGACCACGAGCGGAAGACAGTCTCATGCGATTCCTGCAGCATCATTCCGTGCGTGCGCCACCTTTTCGTTTTACATACCAGCTTATCTCAACTACATCACATGTTTTCAACCTTGATACAAATCTTACTACCACGAACTATTGCCCTTACTCTTTTGCCCCAAATCCTGTTCTTTGCTACTACTCCCCCCCAAGCCATGATTCCATATAACTGCTAGACACGGGCCGCGAGTCTGACCTGTCATGGACCAACCAGCAACCCATAACTCGCCGAGGACATGGCTAATAACGTCTGCGCTCACGCCACTCGCTATCCGGCTGATACGCCAGCTCCTGGCGCATGGTGACTACATAGTCGCCTGCCTGCCACCACAGGAGATTGAGCACGAAGACCGCAGCGCCGAATTCCGTGAGCTCATCAACGAGTGTAAGAGCAACCGCAAAGATCGTGAGGGATGGAAGGACCGGATCCGCCCCATCCGGTGTGATAGCCGCGTCATGGGCCAGTGCGGCGCTGCCGTTGCCGAAGCCGTCCAAATATTTGGGAGGATTGACATTATGCTCTGTTGCAGAGCCGAAGGTAAGTGAATCGAAAACGTATATGTCATGGATACATCAACACGATGGCCCGCTGATTCTTCTTGTGTTTCTTTTAGCCGTTGTGGGGACCGTTGAGGAACTATCAACCAACCCTGCGACGCAGAACCTGGTGAGGGACCAGTTCGAGACTGTCTACTTCTCGCAGGTGAACTTTATCAAGGCTGCCCTACCGCAGCTCAGAGCGCAACACACAGGTCATATCATTGTTCTGACCAGCATTGGTGGCCACATTGGGACACCAGGCATGTCCTTTTACACAGCTGCCGTTTGGGCACTCGAGGGCTTCTGTGACTCGCTAGCATACGAGATTGCGCCCTTCAACATCAAGATGACGATTGTGCAGCCCAACAAGGAGATCCTAAGCCTAACCAACAAGCTCATATTCTCGCCGCCACTACCCCAGTACGAGGCCGACCTGAACCCGGCTCCAAATATTCGGGATGTACTGTCTACCGTCCTGAACTCGAATCCGGACACGTACATTGAGCAAAGCGAAGACGAGATACAGTTCCGCTACCCGAAACTTCCGCCCGCCACCTTGGACAAGCTGGTCATGGAGACGGTGCATGCCTTGACGGCCATTGGCGGACACGAGAACCCGCCGGCAAGGCATATCGTCGGGTTTGAAGGTGCTATTGCCGTCAAGGAAAAACTGAAGACGGTGACAGAGGAGTTGGAGGACTTTGTTGAAGTTAGTCTGGCCGTGGACATCTTTGACAGCGAGCTCAAGGCTGAGGCAAGGAAGGGTAGGTCAGAGATGGACGCTACACAGGGCATGGGAGTGGGCGAGGGTTCATCGGGTGCGGGAATGGGTGGTTTCCCTGGCATGGGACCAATGTCATGATAACGCTGGGCTCTCTAAATCACTATCAGGTGAAGTATGATGGTACAAGGCAGTCATGGTGGGAATGGAACAAAGTATTATTTTCCGGTTTTTAGCACAAATGGGTCAAGAAAGTGAATCACAAAGTCTTGATTCATAGAACTTCTGGTTATTATAGCTTGGAAGGAAATATTACGAGGATTTCCGTGATTGCTATAATGCTTCCCAAAGGCTCGGTTAAATATTGAACAACACAGGAGTTGCCATTTTGTTGCCGTGAGAGATGCCGTTCCCCGAAGGTGCTTCCGGACCCTTGGTCGGCTTTTGCTCCACTTCCCGGCCGGGGCAGGGAAGACGGCCGGAGTGATCACCGGAAGGCGGGGGAAGGGGAAGGGATGGAAGCTGTCCAGAGCTTGGGCCCCTCTATACTACAGCGGGTAGTTGTCTGTATTCTAGCACTGAACCCCTGCGCCATGCAGCTGTCCGGCGCCATGGCCCCCCCATCAACGCCATCCGATCCAGTTCAAGAGCAATGGACTGATCCACTACCACCGCAACGCCAACGCCCGCCAATCTCCATGTCTAGGGGTTCGGCCTATTGAACGATTCACCGAAGGAACCTCAACCACCTTCATACAAGGCCGGGACTCGATGCCCGCTCGAAACAACCAGCTTCTTTAGTTTCGACAGCTCCCTAGGCAACCCCTTTTCGTATCACCCACACGTACATACGCAACGACAGCAGGTGCGGAACAGCAAGGCAAGGCAAGCTAGCGGCAGTCGTGTGCCTGCCCGATGCTTCGAAGCTCCTCTTGGACCCCGACATGTCTCTTCTCTCCATCTAAAGGAAGCTAGCAACACAGCCTCGACAGCATCCCACCGCGTCCCCAAGGCACAGGAATGACCTCGCCGAGACGACCATGACTCCGGATCCTTTCCTGCCCGTCGCGCCGGCGAGGGTCAAGACACTGGTCTTGCCCATAGGAAGGATTAAGCGTGACCGCTTTGACACCTTTGTCAAGAGCCTGAACACCGAGAATGTCGTCCAGCTACGCGACGTCACCGCCGATGGCCGGCCAAACAGAAGTAGGGATGGCACCAGCTTGTATCCAAGGTCCATGAGAGCTCTCGCTGACCCGCGTATCTGCCTCTCTTAGATATGTTCACCCCTCTGGCCTTCCCCGACGGCGCCATGTTCTACGATCTTATGACCCACGTTCCACCCCCTTCGCACCTTGCCCTGGTGCCCTTCGATCTGTATCGCGAACCGCTCGCCCTACTTGCCATTGCCGATGGCTCCGAGATCAATAACGTTGTTCTCAGCAAGAGGCAATCTGGCGGCAGGACAGTCGCCGAAACAAACATACGCTCGCTTGATCAGGAGTTGGAAGACCTAAGGGACCGCTACCCCAGGATACTCGCCCACCAGGTGTTGCTGTTCGACTATGTGCCTTCCGAAGAGAACCCAATACCAATTCCAGAAGGCATCGTTACAATCCCGCCACCCGAGCAGCATAAAAGAACTACCATGAAAACGGTCATATGTGACATATCCTCGTTGATTCTGGCCGAGATGACCACACTCGCAAAATCATATGAGGGTATGACCTTTATCGACTCGCCCGGTCACGCTTCCAGCACCGAACAGATGTATGGGGGACAAGGACCTCTAGGAGACCCTTCGAGGAGGAATTCCCAGTTTGCATTGCCAACCAACCGATCAGTCTCAGCAAGCGGGCTTATAGATAGGGGTCATCAGTCGCGCATGTCCATGCCTCCTGTCCCTTTCAAGGGAGGCACTTTTGGTTCCAACCGTGCAGTTTCCGGTCAACCTGCGACACCGCCCAATGGTAGAAGCGGGCTATCTAACCCCCCTACCAACTTTGACGACATCACGGGAGGCGAGTCGGCTAGTCCTGAGAAGGCATTGCCTTCGCGTCCCGACTTTATGGATGTGTTCAGGACCCAGAGCCAGGACAGGGTATCGGTCCAGGGATTTGGATCGGGCGGATCGACCGACAAGAAGTTGCACAGGGGAAAGAGCAGGTTCCAGATCGTCTTGGGCTCCCTGTATCTCCAGGCTGGTCGGTGGATTGACGCGCTCAGAGAGCTGACAGAGGGTGCAACTGGGGCCAAATCGACTAATGATCACATTTGGCACGGAAAGGCCCTGGAGCTCTCTCTTATAGCACTGTTGCTGCTGGGTTGGGCAGGCATTGAATTCGATGTACACCCTATCTTGCTACCAAATGCCGACAAAGGGACGGCGCTCGCAAACCAGATCCTGGAGGCCGAACAGAAAGATCCAAACCAACCGCGCTGGCTACGGAGATTACAGGTGTACATCCCAGAGTTGCTCGACCGTATCATCAGCCTCTACTCGAGGATAACAGCCGAAAATCTCCAACCACTACCCATGTCTGAGACCATCATCCGTTTTTGCAGAATGCTCACTGCTCTGCATGTCGCGGATGGGAAGCTTGATGAACGGTCTCTAGAGATGATGGTCCTTGGTACACCGCCGCCAAAGCAGTTGACCACGTCTCCTAGATTTACTATTGTCCCAACAAGGACGCATATCCTGTCGACTTTAATGAAGGCCTATCCGGGTTCTGCTTCTGAACTGTTGACTACCGCTGACCGAATAGTACTCCTCAGCGGCATTGCATCAGTCTTGGGAGTGCTAGGTTTCCAGAGGAAGAAGGCCATGGTCGTTAGGGATTTGGTGTCGGTTCTTATCGGCGGCCTAGTGGAAGCGCGCACCAGGGGAGCCGCAGATGTTGGGATTCATCCCGCAGCTGGGCTTGTCGGTCTTAATGGGCTCGGCGGGAACGGCCATGCCGGTGCTCTGGATCTAACAGAAAATGACATCGAGCAGGGAATCGGTGCCTTTCTCGGCCTCCTGCTTAGGACGTACGGTGTGGTAACCGATGACCCGGGCTCGACAGCGTCTTTGGAAGGCCCAGCCACAAGAGATGACTCCGACGAAGCGATAGTTGCAAGGATCTTGAAACAGTCCGATTTACGAAATTTTGGCATACAGGATATCAAGCTCAACATTCTACGGACGTGCGTCAGCTTCTCTGAAGCGCTTCCAGACTTTGCTGGCGTGTTGAAATACTCAAGCGACCTCCTACGGACGGCTGGGAGCGGTACCGCTCCYGGCCTGCGGCGCGAGGACGCGTACCCGGCAATCCATAGAGAAGACCAGATACGCTTCGCTACCAACATCTCGAAAACATCCAATCTTGCCAAGCGCCTGGGCATGGGTCATTTGGCGGCAGAGTATTGGGACGAGTTCCTTCTCAGGGGCGTTAAGCTCGAACCCTTAGCCACGACACGAACACCAGTTTCACATGCTCGGAGCGTGCTGCCTAATGCCGTATCAACGACGAGGACCTCGCAGGATGTCAATCCATTCATCTATAACCCATTTCTGAAACAGCCAGACGCAGCAGCTGTCGAGAAGGTTCTGGTTGCTGGAGAGGCGGCAACGTTCAGGCTTACCTTCCAAAACACATTCGAGATGGATCTGGAGCTGGAGAGCATCCGCCTAGATACCGAAGGAGCCGAGTTCGAATCTGCAGTTGAAAGTCTCGCCGTAGGGCCCTATCGGACCCAAGTTCTCAGGATATCAGGAGTGCCGAAGGCTGCAGGGACCTTGAGGATTAAGGGTGCGATTATCAAAGTCAGGGGCTGTCGCGAACGAAGGTTCCCTATTTTCATTGAGCAGTGGGCTCCTGAGAAAGAACCAAAGGTTAAAGGCATCGGCCTCGCGGCACTTGATGTTCCTCCAGCGAAGCGTACACCTCCAACACAGCGACCTAAGCCAGAAAGCATTGAGCTTAACGTCATTGCCGAACAACCTGTTGTCGTCGTCAAGTCTTCAACCCTTCCCCAGTCATCAGTTATGATCCTTGAAGGGGAGCGCCAGAAGTTCTCGGTCACGCTGCAAAACCTATCAACCACGACTCCAGTCGATTTTCTGCTGTTCTCCTTCCAAGACTCGACTCAGGAACCATTGCAGGCCGCAATGGCCAGCAGAGATGCCACTCCCGCTGAGCTTTATGAATACGAGCTCATCCTTGCCAAGAAGCAGGCTCTTCGCATACGCAAGGAAGGGAACCAGAAGAGATACATTCCTCCTGGCGGAACAGCAACATTCGACTTTGAGATTCTAGGGAAACCAGGACTTACCCACGGCCTCATCCAGGTTGACTATGCTTACTTGGGCGTGCCTCCTGACGAGCTAGAGGGAGAGAGGTTCTTTACTCGTCAGGTCTCGTTGGCACTTACTGTTACTGTCAATGCCAGTATCGAAATAGACCGCATGGATGTCTTCCCACTGCACGGCAGCATCCCTGAACCCCTCTGGTTACGGGCGGGTAGCAACAAGGAGAGCACGTCGGCACTCACCGCCGATACACATTGCCTGCTAATGTTGGATTTGCGCAATGCTTGGCCGAGTAACATGGTGGTACAGCTCGAATCTGAGGACGGAGCCAGGCTCGAGGAGCATATCCTTCCCGGAAACGTCAACAGAGTGATCTTCCCGATCAAGAGGGTTTACCTTGAGGACCCTTATGCGTTCATTCCTGTGCTAAACCCGTCCCGACAGAGGCAGTTCATTGTCAGCTCAAAGCTTACGCCTGAGATGGAACGAGCCAACCGCGAGGCGTTCTGGTACAGGGAGAGGGTCTTGGACTCGCTCAAGGGAACATGGCGAACCGGGCCAGGAGGGGGAACCATTGCTGCGGGCAGGAGCGGAAGCATTGAGCTAAGGGCTATGAGGTTGACGAGCCGCATGATCGAGGCGGTAAAGGTGGATGAGATCGGGATCGAAATCTCCGTTCTGGATGCCTCCGCCTCGCCATCACCCTCTGAAGAGCAAAAGCACAAATCACACGCAATCGCCAAGGTCGAGTCCTTTTTACAGCTCCGCGTCGCCGTCACCAACCGCACAAACCAGCCCATCTATCCGCTCGTCCGCCTCATGCCGTCCCTATGCCACCGGCCCCTCAACGTCGCGCTCGACTTCACCCGCAAGTTTGCCTGGAACGGCACTCTACAGAAAGCACTGCCTCTCTTGGCAGGTGGAGAGAGCGCCGAGGTCGTGATGGGCGTCACGGCGCTGTGTAGAGGCGAGTTTGAGATCTCTGCGAGCGTGGAGGAGACGATGGTGTGGAGGCCGAGTGAGGAGGAGGAAGAGGAGAGGCGGAAGAGGAGGAGCGAGGCGGAGAAGATGCAAGATGCGGCGATGGGGATGGAGATTGCGGGCAGTAAAAGAGAGAGGAGGGTGTGGTGCTCCAGGAGGCCGGCTAGAGTTGTTGTGGTTAGGAATGATGGGGATGAGTGAATCATATGAGCTGATCATCATGTCTGGGATAGCGAGAATGGGTAGCGAATACCCAAGGAAGGAAGGAAGAAAGAAAGGATGTAGGTATGTAGGTATGCATGGCCAAGCGTTGATATTGGTTCCGGGTTGGGGTTGGGTTGGTGGTTGGGGGCTTGGACGGAAAGCATGGAAGTATGATATGAAGTTGTATGACATGTAGAGTAAATATTAATTGCCATATATCCATTAAGTACTTCCATTAGTCCAAGCATAGAGCTAATCACAAGTTCTGATCTGCAGAACGACACGATGGTGACTGTCATTGTGACAATCGAGGAGCGATCTCATACCAGGGTTAGGGTTTTGCCAATACAAACTCCCGAACGCTGAAGCCGCTCGCCACTGCAATTCACCAAACGGTGGCCAAGGCTTTCGAGATTTTGTTAAACGAATGTCACCACTGACTCACGAAAAAAAATCGGCGCAAGACCTCATTTTTTCCCATTTGCTGTAGGAAGCCGTTGGCCGGTGGACTGGATGTTAAAAAAGATAAGGGGATTTATTTTGTTCCCTGCACCACCACCCTTTCCGTTATTAATTTTTCCTTCGCACATGTAAGGAAGGCATGGACGACCAACCCAAATCCGAGTCTAACACCAACATGGTTACACCCACCATCCATCATCTTATTGATTCTTCTTCCGAGTCGTCTTCATCACACCCTCCTTCATCCGACTCTCACGACAACAACAAAAGCCATGTGGAGATCAACGGCAACACCAATGCCAACCATGATGCCTCTCCAACATCAACAACAACAACAACGACAGCAACAACGACATGTAACAATGTGAAGAAGGAGACTCGGAAAAAGCACAAAATCCTCTTCCTAGACGCCTACGACTCCTTCTCCAATAACATCACCTCCCTCCTCACCACCCTCCTCGACGAGGTAGACGTCTACGTCCTCTCCATCGACTCTCCCCTGCTCAATCCCTCCTCGCCCGATTTCGGCCAGCGCTTCCGCAGGGAACTCGCCCAGTACACGGCCGTGGTATGCGGTCCCGGACCGGGGTCGCCCGATAATGACGCGGACGTTGGGTTGATGAATTATGTTTGGCAGCTCAATGCTGCTGCTGCTGCTGCTGAGGAAGGAGATGATGGTGGAGAAGGTGGACTTCTACCCGTCCTGGGCATCTGTCTCGGGTTCCAGAGCTTGGTGAAGTGCGGTGGTGGGGAGGTGAAGAGGCTTAAGAGGGGGTTGCATGGGATGGTTAGGGAGGTTTTGCATCGTTCTAATGGCGATAACGGCAATGGGGACGGGAATATCTTTCGGGATGTGAAGCCGTTTAAGGCGACGCTTTATCACTCACTTTGTGGCGATATTGGTCAGCATGAGGTTTCTGGCAAGGACTGGGAGGAGGGAGGTGCGAAGTGGAAGCCTATTGAAGGGTGTCCGGATCTGTTGCCGCTGGCGTGGGTGGAGGAGGAGCGCCAGGACGGGGAGGTGGAGAGGATTCTGATGGGGGTAAAGCACCTGCGGAAACCGTTCTGGGGGTTGCAGTACCACCCCGAATCCGTGTGTACGGAGCAAGAAGGGAACAAGGTCATTGAGAATTGGTTCAAAGAGGCGCTGAGGTGGAATGAAGAGAAGGGGAGGGTGGTGGTGGAAGTTGGTGAAGGCGAGAGGTTGGCGCATCAGGCTACTAAGCCAAGTCTGTTGTCGAGGTTACAGGTTCCGGTTGGGGACGAGCAGACGACGTCTTCTACTGCTAGCGAGAGCAACAAGATTTGGTGGGAGCGCATGGGAACGAGACCGGAGCACCGTTCTGTCGCTGTCCGTCTGCCGCACGGCGTGCAGGTGTCGGATGTGGTGGAAGAGCTGGGCCTGGATGGCTCTGATAAGGCTATGGTTTTGGAATCTGCGAATGCGGCTGCTACGGCGTCGGCGAGGGCGGATGTGAGAGGTCGGTACAGCATCATCGCGGCGGGATTGGAAGAGGCGTTGCGGCTTGAGTATCATACTGGTGACGAGTATGCTACTTTCAAGCTTCAGAAGATCAATGGCTTGCAGGTAGATCTGTCTGAACGGGTCTTCCTCGGATCTTACGGTGGGATATGGGGTCTCGTGGCCAGTTTCCAGGAGATGCGAAGCCTTGGAAGCGGTGTTGAGCTTCCGGATCTACCGTTCCTGGGAGGATTCATGGGTTTCATCACCTACGAGCAAGGCCTGAGTGACATCGACATCCATTTGGAGAACCGTCAACACCATCGGCCTGATGTCTGTCTGGCATGGGTAACAAAGAGCGTCGTTATTGATCACGCTCTTGGCTTGGCCCATATTCAGGAGTTGTATTCTTCTGATACGGACCTGGACGATGATGCCTGGATGCGGAGCACCGCAGACCGACTTGTATCAACTTCAGCTCATCACCAACACCAGTTCCTCAACGATTTGCCTTCACCCGCCAAAAAGGCGAAGACGYGCCGTCCATCTACAAGCACCTCAATACAGACACCCTTGACCAAGGAATACGAAGCCAAGGTCAAAACCTGTCAAGAGTTCATCGCAGCCGGCGACTCCTACGAGCTCTGTCTCACAGACCAAACCAAGATTACCCGGCCCCTGAGCGACATTATCCCATCAGCTACTTCCCAAGAACATCAGGCACTGCAACAACAGCAACGGCCAACAAGCCCAACCTTCCACCGGAAGCAACAACGGCGTTGCTCCTCCTCCTCCTCTCTCGTACCCACGACGAGCTCAACCCCCGTCCCCTCCTCCTGGCATCTCTACAAAACCCTACGCTCCCGCCAACCAGCCCCGTTTGCGTCCTACCTCCGCCTCGGCGGCGCGACGCTCGTCAGCGCCTCGCCCGAGCGGTTCCTGAC